>WSYH01004953.1:0-48406 GCA_036426205.1 Ascaphus truei
GCCAACATGAGAAAGAGATATGTACACCAATCTTAGACATGGCTACACGTGGATCAAAGAACAGATTCTCTCAATTGAACATAAAATCATCATTCCTGTAAGTTGACACCTTTATTGTTGTCTTTGGAATTGAAACCTGGTGCTCGTTACTGCGCAATGGTCTGTTTCCCTTATCTATAGGAGGATCATCGGGGTGCCAGCCAGTAGCAGATTTTTTCACATCATTTTCACTTGAACCATCAAGAGAACTTTCAAAGCTTTATGGACATTTCTTTGGACTGGGGTAAACTGCAATTGTAAGCGCCGTGGTTTATATTGTATTTCCATTGCGTTTCGAAATGCTCCATGACGAGTCTCTGTCAGACATCCCGATCGGCGCGACTTCAGAGGAGTGGAGTCTAGACGCGGCAGAGCGCCCCTGATACTGACGTTACCATACCATACTGTGAGCGTACCTTCAACTAGTGATATTACCACACTAAGGCGAATGTCCTAGTCAACTCTGTGTTTTCCACATTTTTGTCTCCTTTTCCACGAGGTAAAGTCTTCAGGATTTTGGACACCATCTGCAGCCATTTAGGTGTATGACTCTTCACTCCATAGCTCCATGAGAGGTTAATTAATCTTAGTTCCTGTACTGGTTTAGAGATAGCCAGATTGACTTTATGGTCACTTATTGGACTCTTTTCGGACTCATGTACACATGTCATTTAGTTTGTAGTCACTGTATTGTATTTTATTCATTTTGTCTGTCACACAAGCACTAGTTTTGCACTAATATTTAACGAATAAACAATATGGAGGTCGCACCACATGGAAATTGAAGGTCAGGATAGCTGAGCACATTACAAATATTGAAAAGGGTTTCCTTCAACATAGCGTGTCCACGCACTTTAAAGAACATCACACCCAAGACCCCAAAGGTTTAAAATTCATTGGGATTACTTAGTTACATAGTTGATGAGGTTGAAAAACGACATACGTCCATCAAGTTCAACCTATGTTAAATTTAGACAACAGATACTTTATCCTATATCTATACTTACTTATTGATCCAGAGGAGGACAAACAAAAAACCCCAGTGTTATATCATCCAATGATATCTCATAAGGGGAAAAATACATTCCTTCCTGACTCCAAGATTTTGCAATCGGTTTACTCCCTGGATCAACATCCTTCCCATGTTTACTTATTTGGTATATTCCTGTATACCTTTTCCTTCTAAAAAGATGCCCAACCTTTTTTTGAACAATCTATTGTATCTGCCATCGCAGTCTCCATGGGTAATGAATTCCACATTTTAACTGCTCTTACTGTAAAGAACCCTTTCCTTTGTTGCTGGTGAAATCTCCTTTCCTCCAGCCTTAAGGGATGGCCCTGAGTCCTTTGTACTGCCCGTGGGATGAATAGTTCTTTTGAAAGCTCCTTATATTGACCCGAATATATTTGTATACAGTTATCATTTCCCCTCTTAAACGCCTCTTTTCTAATGTAAATAAATCTAATTTAGCTAGACTCTCCTGGTAAGTTAGATTGTCCATCTCCTTTATTAATTTGGTGGCTCTTCTCTGCACTCTCTCTAGTTCCAGAATGTCTTTTCTAAGGTTTGGCGCCCAAAATTGTACTCAATATTCAAGGTGAGGTCTTACTAATGCTTTGTAAAGGGGCATAATAATGTTTACTTCCCTTCCATCCATTGCCCGTTTGATGCAAGATAAGATCTTGTTTGCCTTTGCAGCTACTGCATGACATTGGGCACTATTGCCAAGCCTGCTGTCTACAAGCACTCCTAAATCCTTCTCATCAAGGATTCCCCCAATTTATCCCCATTTAATTTGTAATTCGCCTTTTTATTCTTGCATCCCAAATGCATAACCTTACATTTATCTGTATTAAACCTCATCTGCCATTTACCTGCCCATGTTTCCAGTCTCTCCAAGTCCTTCTGAAGAGAAATTATATCCTGCTCTGATTCTATTACCTTACACAATTTAGTATCATCAGCAAAGATGGAGACTTTGCTCTCGATCCCAACCTCAAGGTCATTAATAAACAAGATAAAAAGCAGGGGTCCCAGTACCGATCCCTGAGGTACTCCACTCACGACTTTAGCCCAACCTAAAAAAGTTCCATTTATGACAACACTCTGTTGGTTGTCCTTTAACCAGTTTTCAATCCAGGTGCATATATTATTACTGAGTCCAATTTGCTTTATTTTGTACACCAACCTCATGTGAAACTGTATCAAAAGCCTTTGCAAAATCTAAGTAGACCACATCAACTGCATTACCCTGGTCTAAATTCCTACTTACCTCCTCTAAGAAACAAATAAGGTTAGTTTGGCATGATCTATTCTTCATAAATCCATGCTGACTATTACTAATAATTTTATTTTCCATTAGGTATTCCTGAATATTATCCCGTATTAAACCTTCAAGAAGTTTCCCCACTATTGAAGTCAGGCTTACAGGTCTGTAATTCCCCGGTTGTGATCTAGCTCCCTTTTTAAATATAGGCACCATATCTGCTTTACGCCAATCTTCTGGTACTGAGCCTGTGGAAATGGAGTCCTTGAATATTAAATATAATTGTTTGGCTATTACTGAGCTTAACTCCTTGAGAACTCTTGGATGTATGCCATCGGGGCCAGGTGCCTTATTTACTTTCATTTTTTCAAGTCGCTTATGAACTTCTTCCTCAGTTAACCAATTGTTCATTAATATGGAGGTTGTGGCTTCCTCCTGCGGCAATGCTATTGAACTTGATTCTTCCCTGGTAAACACAGAGGCAAAGAATGTGTTTAATACCTCTGCTTTTTCCTTATCTCCAATAATCTGCCTACCCATCTCACACTGAAAGGGTCCAATATTTTCTTTCCTCATTTTTTTGTTATTAAGGTACTTAAAGAACATTTTAGGGTTGCTCTTACTTTCTATTGCAATCCTTTTTTCATTATCCATTTTTGCTTATTTGATTGCCCTTTTGCAATTTTTGTTACATTCCTTATAATTCTGATATGAAGCCTCCGTTCCTTCTGACATAAAGAATCTAAACGCCTGCCTCTTCCTGTCCATTTCTTCCCCTACCTGTTTATTTAGCTACATTGGTTTTGACTTATTTCTTTTATACTTATTACACAAGGGTATACACTGATGAGTGTGCTTTTCTAACAATGTTTTAAAGACATTTTGCCCTGCAAAAACATCATCCCAGTGTATTACTTGTAGATTAGACCTCAGTTTATTAAAATCTGCCTTTCTAACGTTTAAGGTCTTTGTTGAACCCAAGTAATCAGTTTTTTGATAATTTATTTCAAATGAGACCATGTTATGATCACTGTTACCCAAATGTTCCAGGACTTGAATATTTGTTATTAGTTCTACATTGTTTGATATGACCAAATCCAGTACTGCCCCTCTCCTGGTTGGTTCCTCAATAATTTGAGTCATATAATTGTCTTTAAGCACCCCAAAAACCTGTTTCCTTTTGTTGTAATGCTAATCTCATTGCCCCAGTCTATGTCTGGATAATTAAATCCTCCATTATGCAAACATGACCCAGTTTTGATGCCTTCTCCATTTGCAAAAGTATTTTAGCTTCCTCAATATCGCAGATATTTGGTGGTTTATAGCATATTCCTACAGTACAAACATTTTCTTAATACTTTTACCTCCACTGCTAATTTCTATCCACAAAGTCTCTACATTTTCATAATTCCCTTCATAAACATCATCCCTTATAATAGGTTTTAGATCCGGTTTAACATATAAACATACTCCCCTCCCCTTCTATTTGTTCGATCCTTCCGTAAAAGGGAATAACCCTCTAAATTAACTTTCCAGTCATGAGTTTCATCCCACCATGTTTCAGTAATGCATATTACTGTATGTCATACTGCTCCCTTGCAGCTATTAATTCAAGCTCCCCCATTTTATCTGTCAGGCTTCTTGCAGTAGCAAGCATGCATTTAAGTTTTTTTTTCAGTCTGTACTATTATCTTATCTGCTCCTTCCTATCTGCTCCCACTTGGTTTAGTCTTTAGAAGTTTTCTAGTATTATCTGTATTTACTATGGGTGTCTCGCTGTTTGTCAAACTCGCACTTGCCCCCCTTCTACCTCCATACCCTCTTGTATCCTCCTCTATTCCATTTAGTTCATTATCTGTTTCATTACCCTCCCCCCCCCCATCCTAGTTTAAAATCTCCTCCAACCTTCTTTTTAAAGCTCCCTGAACTGTCCCCGAATATATTTGTATAAAGTTATCATATCCCCTCTTAGATGCCTCTTTTCTAATATAAATAAATCTAATTTAGCTAGCCTCTCCTGGTAAGTTAGATTGTACATCCCTTTATTATTTGGTGGCTCTTCTCTGCACTCTCTCTAGGTCCATACTGTAATGTCTTTTCTAAGGAGTGGCACCCAAAATTTTACTCCATGATGTAGTCTTACTAATGCTTTGTAAAGGGGCATAATTATGTTTACTTCCCTTCCATGCAATGCCCGTTTAATGCAAGATAAGATCTTGTTTGCCTTTGCAGCTACTGCATGACTTTGGGCACTATTGCTAAGCCTGTTGTCTACAAGCACTCCTAAATTCTTCCCAATGAAGGATTCCCCCAATTTTACCCTCATTTAATTTGTAAGTCGCCTGTTTATTCTTGCTTCCCAAATGCATAACCTTACATTTATCTGTATTAAATCTCATCTGCCATTTACCTGCCCAAGTTTCCAGTCTCTCGAAGTCCTTCTGGAGAGAAATTACATCCTGCTCTGATTCTACTACCTTACACAATTTCGTATCATCAGCAAAGATGGAGACTTTGCTCTTGATGCAAACCTCAAGGTCATTAATAAACATGTTAAAAAGCAGGGGTCCCTGTACCGATCCCTGAGGTACTCCACACACGACCTTAGCCCAACCTGAAAATGTTCCATTTATGACAACCCTCTGTTGTTTATCCTTCAACCAGTTTTCAATCCAGGTGCATATATTATTACTGAGTCCAATTTGCTTTATTTTGTACACCAACCTCATGTGGAACCGTATCAAAAGCCTTTGCAAAATCTAAGAAGACCACATCAACTGCATTACCCATGTCCATATTCCTACTTACCTCCTCACAGAAACAAATCAGGTTAGTTTGGCATGATCTATCCCTCATAAATCCATTCTGACTATTACTAATAATTTTGTTTTTCATTAGGTATTCCTGAATATTATCCTGTATTAAACCTTCAAGTAGTTTCCCCACTATTGAAGTCCGGGTTACAGGTCTGTGCAAGGTCTCCATCTGCTGTAGAATCTCCCAAGGTAGAACAATTACCTCATCCCCAGTAAGGTCAAGCACCAGGCAGGAGTTATAACAACAGGAATAGTTTATTATCTCTTCAGTACAGCACAGTAACAAACAGGCTTCTGCCCGATGCAGTAACTCTCAGCTATCACTAAAGGATGGTGCCTGGACCGTCACTACAGGCCAAGGGCACCCGCAGCCATCCTAGCTCTTCCCTGCCTCTCTAGCAGAGGTATGGTCCACACTCACTCTCCCCCGGAGGGAAGAGGACTGGAGAAAGCCCAGTAGTCAGCCTCTCCACTGTGTGACCTGCCTTCCTCAAGTGGGGAAAGGCAATCCTTAATTTGGGCCGGTATTGCCCTTAAGTACTGCGAGGAGGAGGGCACCAGGACTGTCCCATGATTGGTCATGCCCAGGCCTGATATCACCGCCTCCCGCTGTCACTCAAGTGCAGCACCTCAGAGAGGGAAAAATCCATATCAACTACTTGCAAGGCCTGCTTGTACCACAGCTTACTGCCAGGAGGAAACAGACTAGTAGCCAAAGATGGCATGGCATGGCTACACACACACACACACACAAACACACACATATATATACATCAGTTCCTACATTATAATTCTTGTCAAGAAACCTTTTTCTGAGGAATTGGGATTGTTTATCAAAATCCTCAATTTTGGAGTTGTTTCTCTTAGTCTAAGAAACTGGTTGAAGGGATATTTTGGAACCCATCTTTTATCATGAAGCTAAAGGGATCGAGATAAGAGTTAACATTTGTTGCCTTGAAAATGTTTTTGTTTAACAGTATTGGAATTCAATATATATTCCAAATCAAGGAAATTTATGCTGACTAGAGCTGTTAACACCACTAAATTTTAGGTACAGTCATCTCGCATTAAGTTGATCAACAAATAGAAGATATGATTCCTCATACCCCCCACACAATGATATGTCATCGATATATCTCCTCCCACACCTAAGCTGTGGAGGAGGACATCGGAAAACCTCAAGCGACTCCACATCCCATATACAAATTGGCAAACGATGGGGCAAAAGTGGTCCCATCGCCGTCCCAAGATTTGTAAAAAATAAAGGGATTCAAACATAAAATAATGTGACCCAAATAAAATTGATGGATGTTAGAATAAATTCTATTTGTGTGATCGGTAGTGTTTGTGGTGTCAGGAGAAATGTGCCTAATTGCCCTAAACCTTTTTGATGGGGAATGCTGGTATATAGGGCTTGCACATCTAAAGTGGCTATCTACATCTATCATTCCAAAACAAATATTCAAAAACCTGTAAAACATAGTAGTGTCTTTGTAAGTGAGACGGTAGTGATGTGACAAGTGTTGTAGGTAAAAGTCAATATAAGGGGATAAATTAGACGTGATAGAATCAATCCCTGAAATTATAGGGCGTCCAGGTGGTGAAGTGAGGGACTTGTGAATCTTGGGGATATATAAAAAATGGGAACTGGGGGTGTCTTAATAAAACATATACTCATATTCTGCCTTTGACAGGATACCCAATAACAAACGCCTCACTCAGATGCTTTTAATGAGGCCTAGTATTCCTCTGTGGGGTCCTTTTTTAAGGGTACATAAGTGGTTCTGTCTCCCAAAATGCGATTGCCTCCTTAAAATAGTCCCTCTTTGTTCAGGAGGACATTCCACCCCCTTTGTCCGCTGATTCAACACTATATCTTGGTTGCTTTCAGGTATTAATGCTTTATGTTCCTCCAAGTTAGATGTGGATGGGTGTTTAGAGGATCTCTTTTTACACATTTCTTTAAAGTCTTCTCCACCAATTTCCAAACATTTCGATATTGGGTCCTCTGAGGTGTAATGGATAGAAAACTGAATTGGGCTTAAATCCGAATGTAGATAGCTACTAGAGTTAACAAAATCTGGATCGCTTTCTTAAAGAGATTCTAGATCTTCAATTGTGCCTCTTCCTCAATATTGAAACTCATTCGACGTGTTTATTTGAGTACTGTAGCTGCTATGTTGTTAGAGCTGCTGAAATACGCTGTAGAGTTCATTTTCCTCAAATATTTTTGGAGGTCTATGTATAGATCGAATTCTTTTGCATCCTTGTAGGTGCAACGTGAACCCTTTCTTTAGCACCTGAAAGAGATTGCGGTCTATTGTAAGCGAGGATAAATTGAATATCCCACTTGAGTCAGTGTTAATGACTCAGGGATCCCCTCTTTGTGGGTGGGCTTTCTCCCTCCTCTCTTACCTCGTCTGAGTATCCCCTTTTGCGGTTCACTTTTTCATGGGTTTGGGGAGGGTTGTCTAGATCCCAGCTCGGTCTTTGAGCTTGTTTTTGGATGCTTTCTGAAAAAAACATTGTCATCATTATCGCTTACACTACCTTGACTCTCAACTAGAGAATTTATTGGAAACCGGGATATCAAATTCTATAACGTTTCTCTTCCTTAGGAGCATACTGTTCTCTCCTTGGATGTTTTTATTTATGTTTGATATCATTTGGCTTCCATTTTTGCCCACTGTTACCAATTATCACTATGGTTCTCTCTTTAGGTCTGTTTTGCTTATGAGGCCTTTCCTTAGAGTGATCTTTCTTATTCACATAGTGTGGTCAATTTGAATTGGTATTCACTTTGTGGGCTTTTTCATTATTCTGAGGATTTTTCTGAGACTTATTTGTTTTTGGAATGGCACCTAGCAAGTTTAGTTTTTGATCCTTACTTGTAGGTTCTTTTTTTGATGATTCGTGCTTATTGACTTTGTGTGAGTCTGATCAGATAAAGTTATTTTCTTATTCGCACTTTTAACTGATTTTGTCTTTCCTAAAACGTTTCCTCTCTCTGATTTCTCAATTTCCCCTTCCTCTCTCCTCCTCTGACCATCACCTCATCTCATTTTCTCTCTCTCGCTTCTCACCATCTCCACTACCCCTCACTCTTCATTGCAGAAAACTGTGCTCTATTAACCTACAGTACCAGCTTTTGATTCCATTTTACGCTCCTCATTCTCCTCTCTCAGTTCTGCTCCAGACCCCGACCCCTGGTCAGGAACTACACTCTGCCGCCTTATCCTCATCTCTTGATCTACATGCCCACTTCTCTCTTCTGCGCCGTCCTCGCCATTCAGACCCTGGCTAAATTCCCACACGCGCATGCTGCGTTCCTCCACTCATTCCTCTGAACGCCTCTGGAGGAAATCTCACACTCTCACAGACTTCCTTTACTACAAATTTATGCTATCCTGTTTCAACTCTGCCCTCTCTCAGGCTAAAGAAACTACTTTTTTCACTAATAAACACGCCCAAGTCTAACACACGCCAACTCTTCTCTGTCTTTGACTCTACACAAACACCCCTCAGCTGCTTCTTCTTCCTCCTCCATCTCACCGAAGGACTTTGCTGACTATTTCTAGGAAAAGATGGAATCCATACGTCAAAACATCCCCACTGTTTCCTCCTCCCATCCTACACCGCTTCCCAACTGCTCAGCAAGGGGAACCTGCGAACGCAGCACGAGGGGATACAAGCCAAGGGTCGACAGAGGCACCTTTAACAGTGCGGGACCACACACGCTGGAGGCAAATTCTAAGGGTATGTGAACCAGGCAGGGGAGGACACCTACCACAGAGTGGGTATCGTGCGAGTCAAGCGTCAGAAAACCAGTGGGAGGATCGGAACAAGCTTTTGCAGTCTGAGCCACAGTGAGTGGACACTACTCAGAATTGAGCTACAAGGAGATTATATTTGTCTCGTGGGGTTTCAAGTGTAATATCAATTGCAATTTATGAATACAATACATCGCATTATGAATCCACTATTCTATGTTTTTATTGTGATATCACACTAAACATATCCCTTCTCGAGCAATTAAGCCTACACTGGGAATCAAATTTCTCTTTTTTACAACACCAGTGAGGGCGGCTTTGTCTGAGATTTGAGCTATTCTTTAGGTTATGTTATTTTATTAATTGTTGTAGTTATTGTGTATAATTGTGTTCAAGCTTAAACAAAGTCTAGGTCTCCGGAGCTGATACCAGCACCGGAGCCCCCCGGCATGCATCCGAGGCAGGAACAATGCATGTACAGCCCACTTCATTACCTTAGCGGCTAACCGCTAAGGCAATGAAGGGGTTAACCCATCGTGCCAGCTTTATTGTGGGTAGCTGGGATGGGTGAAGGGAGTATTTGGCCCTTGTTGTTTGTTTAGGGCTTGCGGTGGGGTTGCGGGTGCACTTAACCCCTTCACGACCGTAGCAGTTAATACCACTACGGTCATGAAGGGGTTAAGCCCTCCCGCTACCCACCCGCAAGCCCTAACAACCACAATTGTGGCTACTCCCTCTTCACCCCACACCCGCTACCCACAATAAAAAAATAATCACACACAGCGCCCCACACTAACAAATAAATATACTAATAAATAAATGAATAAATAAATATATATAGATAGTATATATACATATATATATATATATATTATAAAAATATATATATTATATCTATATATATATAACCCACACCCCTATAACCCCTACACTACACATATATGCACATCAATGATACTAATGCCGGCGGGGGCCCTCGGGTGTTACCCGCAGGCCTGCAGTACCAATTATGTGCCCCCCCCCAAATTAATGTCAAAACACATACAGTACATACTTATAAAGAAATAACCACCCCGCCCCCCCCCCCCCCCCTTAACACATACAGTATAGTAATGGCCACAATTACTATTATCCACAAATGGATCATAGTGAATGTGCCCATTTTAAAATATACTGGACACCTAACAAGCTCCTATTGAACCCCCAAAATAACCACAACATATATATATAAGCATATGAGTGTCACAGAGGAGTGCTACTGAGCATGGCAATATAATTTAAAACCAAGACAGAACATAAAACACAGACAAACTCAGTTTTAGCACATCCAGTGAAACTTCATACACGGTACAGTGCCTAAATATATGTATAAATATCTATTAAATAAAATTGTCTTTTAGTGACATTTTTGGCCAAAATTGTTGTAAGCCCCTGAGCCAACTTCACGGCAGACCACAATTCAGGGGTCCCTAACGCTAATTAAATTCTTAGTACCTGTGTAATAACAGGAAGAATGATTTATAGTAGGAAGATGATTTATTAGTTGCAAAGTTCTAAGTCTATTGAAGCCTTTATTACCTGTACATTAACAGGAAAAGCACTCTGTATTAGAGTTGTCACAACCATCCTGCAAGCAAACAAGTTCCCCTGTGTGGAAGATGCTATGGAGTGAGCCCTTAACCATTTAAATGTGGGAGTGGTGAGCTTCAATTAAGTAGGAGGTTGCCAACCCCCAAACAGCCAAGACTAGCTGAAACACATTGTAAAATATACTGGCACCTAACAAGCCTCCTATGAACCCCCCCAAATAACCACACATATATATAAGCATATGAGTGTCACAGAGGAGTGCTAATGAGCATGGCAATATATATTTAAAACCAGAGACAGAACATAAAACACAGACAAAGCTCAGTTTTAGCACATCCAGTGAAACTCATACACGGACAGAGCTCAGTGCACATCCAGTGAAACGCATACACGGTACAGTGCCTAAATATATATGTATAAATATATGCTAAATAAAATGGTCTTTAGTTTAACATTTTGGCCATTATTGTACTGTAGGTGTTGGGGGGGGGGGGGGATGTATGTATTGAATGTATATGCCAGGTTTATTTTTTTTACATTTAGGGTTGGTTCCTTGGTTCTGCGTGAGACCTCTGGAGACCACCTGCGGTCTCCTCGGGTATCTCACGGGTATCAGGCTGGTGGTTCCACGGGTGACACCTGCGGGGATGAAGCAGTGGTCTCACATCCGTGGGGGCACCACGGACCCATAGGTGCGGGGATTAAGCAGTGGTCCCACATCCGTGGGGGTACCGCGGACCCATAGTGAGCACTCGTGAGTTCCCCAGACCCCCGTGGGAACAACCCGAGGCCCCGCAGACACCTGTAGGTCTGACCCGGGGCTCCATCCAAGCCGCGGCCTACGGTGGGGACCCAATTGTGGCCCAAGGAGACCACCTGGGGCCATGGTGCTTGCGGGACCCACCAAAAAGGCCTCCAGAACCTGTGTGAAACAAGTTGCTGCGCACTGTAGGTCTGTCAGGTGCCCCGCCGGGGATCCCGCGTGGGAGCTGGGTATGAACCCTGTATGTAAAAGAATAAATCATGCATTTATGGGGGCACAGGGGTGTGGGTAATGTATTTAATAAATAGAATGATGTTTATTGTGGGGCTGTGATTATGTTTTATTGTGGGTACTGGGGTGGGGGGGGGGGGTGTATTGGCCCACAACGGTATGTGGGTAGGCCTCCCTGTGGGTATTGGGTGAGGGTGGTTAGGCCTCACGTGGTGAGAGGTTAGTGTGGATGGATGTAGGCATCCCGAGTGGTGGGTGAGGGTGGGTTAACCCCTTAATGACTGTATGATTAATAACCGCTATGGTGATTAAGGGATTAGGGGACATTACATTGGATGTTTTTCATCTTGTGTTCTTTTGCAGCAGCGGAGGGGGCATGGGCAGGATGAAGATGAGGATGGGCCTTCATCGTGGCAGCCGAATGGGTGAGTGCTATATCATTTAATGTATTTATTGTGGTTTATGTATTTTAAAATACACGGGGGTGTATGTTGTTTATTGCAATGTTATGTGGGCAAATGTCCCCAAAAAAACATGCTATTCTGCCTTAACCCCTTCATTCCTTAGCGGCTATACGCTATGTAATGAAGCAGCATTTATGTATTTTTAATATTGTGGCGGAAGCAGGGGGTCCCTGAGCTGAACTGCATTGTTTGTGGCTCAGATACCCCCTGCTTCCGGAGTTACAGGCCCCTGTTTGGCATCGGTAAATTGTCGCCGCCATATTTATAGCGGACACGGCGCAAATGGACGCTATAAGATGGCGGCAACACTGCCACCCGATGACACATACCGGGGCCTGTAACTCGGAAGCAGGGGTCCCTGGTCCACACAGCAATGCGGTTCAGCTCAGGGGACCCCCTGCTCAAAGTACACTATTATTAAAATACATTCATGCTGCTTCGTTACCGTAGCAGTATACACTACCGACACACTTTATTAAAGTGTGGCCGTACCGCAAGCCGGAGATTTCCCGGCTTGCTAGTGGCCGCCCTCGGCGTGCCGCGCGTCATAGACGCGCGGTCACGCGTCTTCGGGAGCCTGCGACCCCTGCACAGCGCGTCCAGGGCTCCCCGAGGGAGCCCTGGTGTCCCGCGATCGCGGGACGGCGGCAGGGGGTTCGGGGGGACCCTGCGGACCCGGCAGCGGTAGGAGAGCGCCCCGATCGGAGGGCGCTTCTTCCGCTGCTTCGGCGCGCGCCCGTCACCCTCGGCGCGGCCGCCAGGCTACTGCTGCGGCCAAGAACGGGCAAATGCTCGAATAACTTGGCCGCAGCAGTACCGCAAAGGTAAGGATGAGTGTTTATTATATATGTGTTTTAGTCATGTGTAGATGTGCAGACGGTCTCCGGAGCTGAACCGCTTTAGTTTTAGGTCCGGGGACCCCCTGCTTCCCGAGATACTGGCCCCTTTATGGGGTGCTGGTATCCTTCTGCTTGTTTACATTCCGCGGGTCACGTGATCGGGACCTTTAAATGCAGAGGGATACCGGCACCCTCATAAGGGGCCTTATCTCGGGATGCAGGGGGTCCCTGGACCTGAACCAATGCGGTTCAGCTCCGACCCCCTGCACATGTCACTTGGAGTCAAAGTTGTTCATAAATAATTTATATTTTGCCGATGTTTGTGCAGAGAGAGCGACATTTTACTTTTAAACTGAAGGATGCTGTGGATTTGTTTCGCTTTATAATCATTACTGCTGTGTTGAGTTGGTGAATCCTGGCCCCATCCACATGCATCCTGGCAAAGCTAAGTATTATACTACTACTCACAAAATAGAGGAAAAGAAGGAGCACACAGGAGACGTGTTTTGAGTTTGAAAAAACTTCAATAAGTATTCACAGCATCAGAGCTAATAAAGGTAACGTTTCAAGGACTAATGCGTCATTCCTCAAACCAACCCAGCTGGGTATAAATACATAATGACTATAATAATTATATATATATTATATATATATATATATATATATATATAGTAATGACTGTGGCACTCAAAAATAGTAATGAGTTGTACTACTGTAATAGGAGCACTAGTAGGTATAAATGGCACACAACTGTTTGTAAAGTGTATTTATATATATGTATATATATATATATATATATCTATCTTATTACATATATTGTAATAACTACTCTTATAATATCTATCTATGTATCTATATATACATATATATATATATATATCCGGACGCATTAGTCCTGAAACGTTACCTTTATTAGCTCTGATGCTGTGAATACTTTATTGAAGTTTTTTCAAACTCAAAACAAGTCTCCTGTGTGCTCCTTCTTTTCCTCTATTTTGTGAGTAAGTATAATACTTAGCTTTGCCAGGATGCATGTGGATGGGCCAGGATCACCAACTCAACACAGCAGTAATGTATAAAGCGAAACAAATCCACAGCACTCCTTCAGTTTAAAAGTAAAATGTCGCTCTCTCTGCACAAACATCGGCAAAATATAAATTATTTATGAACAACTTTGACTCCAAGTGTACATGTGCAGGGGGTCTCCGGAGCTGAACCGCATTGGTTTCAGGTCCAGGGACCCCCTGCATCCCGAGATACAGGCCCCTTTATGAGGTGCCGGTATCCCTCTGCATTTCCCGAGATACAGGCCCCTTTATGAGGTGCCGGTATCCCTCTGCATTTAAAGGTCCCGATCACGTGACCGCGGAATGTAAACAAAGCAGAAGGATACCAGCACCCCATAAAGGGGCCAGTATCTCGGGAAGCAGGGGGTCCCCGGACCTAAAACTAAAGCGGTTCAGCTCCGGTCCACTAGCAAGCCGGGAAATCTCCCGGCTTGCGGTACCGGCCACACTTTAATAAAGTGTGTCGGTAGTGTATCTGCTACGGTAACGAAGCAGCATGAATGTATTTTTAATAATAGTGTACTTTGAGCAGGGGGTCCCCTGAGCTGAACCGCATTGCTGTGTGGACCAGGGACCCCTGCTTCCCGAGTTACAGGCCCCGGTATGTGTCATCGGGTGGCAGTGTTGCCGCCATCTTTATAGCGTCCCATTTGCGCCGTGTCCGCTATAAATATGGCGGCGACAATTTAACCGATGCCCCAAACAGGGGCCTGTAACTCCGGAAGCAGGGGGTATCTGAGCCACAAACAATGCAGTTCAGCTCAGGGGACCCCCACTCGTCCGCCCATCTTGGAAGGCGTTGAGATTCCCACCGGAACCCTCATTCCTCCAGACACCCCCGCCTGTAAGTGATGGGTTGTCTGCTCTCTGCCTCCGTTCGGGCCAGTGGACTAGGCCCGGTCTCCGCCGTTGCCACGCGACCGGCGCCTGTGGAGGGTAAGGATGTCATCACCGCTCCGTCGGCTCGGATGCATCTCTCCTTACCGCGCTAGTGTAAGTCCACCACGCCGTGGGACCTGGACCTGCTCAGTGTTGTCTCTGTACCGGCCAACAACGAGACAAAATCCCGCTTGCGTGCTACATCAGGGTAATGTCCGTTTCTTTAACCCGCACCGTGTAAGTAGGCCGCGGGCAGGCGCCTCACACCACACGAGACTTTCCACCTCTTCCTCGGAGGAGATCACGAGTCGGATCGCTCCGCAAATAGTCACCGGGTTCTTCCTGCTATACAACATGGTGTTTTTGGTACGAAGCTGGCGTTGCTCCGGGTACCTCCACTGCGGTCGCCGCCTCTTCTCCGCCGTTGTCTTTTCTGTGCCCGTAGCCATGCGAGCAGGCACAGGCTCTAGCGAACTGTGTCTCCGCAGAGGCACAACTTGGGACCCCAGGTCGGTTTGTTCAACCTGGGAATTCAAACTGGTCACCAAGCAGCAGAGGTCTTATGCACCCCTCTCTCATCCACGCAGGCCACCCGTGTATTTTAGGGTTAACCCTAAACATGGTTAAATACCATACCACCGTCCAGGTTCAATTTCTTTGGTAGACAACGGGCACACCAAAAAGGATATTGTTCCCCCCCTTTGTATCGCCAGGACCTCCATACAACTGCGGGTGTGCTTCCATGTACATTCTGGTACTGTCTTTAGTAGTGAACAGCGGGTTGCTGATCGCTGTTCACCTGCGCTGTGCTCCCCCTGGTGTGACTGTAAGGAGGGGCAGCTCTATAAGGGAGTGTGTTTCTGCCTGCGATGAGTCACTCACATACCGGGGGAGGGCTCTGAGTCGTCCGGTCACCGTCCCTGAGAGGCAGGGCGGCTCCAACTTTCCGCCCAAACAATTACCCCAGCCGCAGGGTGGGGTTTTTCCTTTGCGCCAATCCCAGCCAACTTTCTGCCAATCTTAGCATTTGCAGCATTTTCTGCAACTGGCCCACGCGGTCTCCCAGAGAAACGGGAACCGCCATTTTGATTCACACCCATCATCTCTTTGAATGTTGAGGTAGCATTTAACCGTGGCATGCCGACTGACATTCAATTTCCACAGGCTCTCCACACATCACATACAATTCCTCCTCAGTATCCTCGTTGGGGTATTGCCCCTAGACCCCAGACAGGACAGAAACGGAGCAGCCACAGCTTTAGCACCACTCCATAGCAGGCTCACAAAAGCCGCTTCTGTAGCTTGCTCCTCACCCGCAAACACGCATGTGCGCTCTCTCACATCGGCCCTCCGTCCGCCATTTTGGGACCTTCCGCACCGCGGGGGTCCGCCATTCTTGCGGTCGCCATTGGATTACTGTGTTCGTTCTGATCGTACATGGAGCTCCTCTCTGCGGGGCAGCTGCCAAACCGATACAACAAACATGCCTGTGCACCACCTTGTGTACCTAACGTAATCTGACTCGTGTTTGCACTACCTAGGCTAGGCTCACTCTTTCTGTGTCTACTGTATCTCCTCCTCCAATCTGTGCTCCCTTCGGTAAGTGATCTGGATGGAGACTAGATGTACTCTTCCATGCAGTAACTGGGCCGTCTACCTACTGTTGGCTAGCCTAGTGCAGATCCTCTCCAGAATTCCTGACCACGTTAACAGGCTATCCCTTCAGGCATCCTAACCCCTAGCGCTACCCAAGGTGACTAGACAGCTATAGCCCCCGGCTCCAGACTCACTAACCCCTTAGGTCACAGTCTAGGGCGTGCTTTGCGAGTTTTTCGTTCTCCTGACTACCCCTAGATTTTCCCTTTCCAGACACAGAGTGGCACAGACACTCTCCCTGTTTCCTATTGTGTGCCTAGCAAAAGACCTGTCCTGTTAACAGGTATCTCAGCAGCGCCCTCCAATGTAAGGGGTTTCCCCCCCCCCAATCTCACATTGGCCCGCCCGGTAATCTAACCATCCCCATTAGTGTTCGTGTCTGGTGGTGCACCTGTAGGCAACAGGGCTCCTGAGTCTCCCGCTTGATGGTATTAGGGGATGTCATCCAGACAGGCGCGTGAGGTTAGGTGTGTGAGTCCAACTTACTTCATGTGCAGCGCCTCACCTCATCAGATCTATGCTTCCGCAGGGAGATGGTCCTGGTGAGGAACTCCTTCTTGGTGGTGCCATCCACTGCTGAGTAGTATACTTCACACTCACACAGTGGAGGTATATTCGAACAGGGCATCTTTATGATGGTTGGTATGGGCAAACTGCCCCTCACAGATAACAGCTCATCCACTCATCCTCCTTGCAGCATTCCATTAGGAAGGTTCCCTTCCTTATAGATCTGCTTTCCCACTCTACTCTCAGAGAGATTGTCTCCAGCTTCTCTGGCTGCTGTCAGCTCCTCTCTTGAGCTGCTTTGGCTCTCTCAGCTCCTCTAACTCTGCTGCGTATCCTCACTGACTCACAGCTAGAGAGACACTGCAACATTGTTGCAGACCTTCCGTGCCTCTCCACTGAACTGAGCAGCTCAACAACAGGAAATGAACTTCTAACTTTAGGCAGTGCTGTGTCTTATATCACCCCCCGGAGAACAAACATGCCCTGTATCCTAATGGGAACACACTGCATGCTGTCACTTCCTTTGGGACATATGACACCTCACCAGGGTGTGAGGGCAAACCTCATTTGATCTGTTGCTGGCAAGCCTGCACATTACCAGGGTTACTGCCAACATGAGAAAGAGATATGTACACCAATCTTAGACATGGCTAACACGTGGATCAAAGACAGATTCTCTCAATTGAACATAAATCATCATCCTGTAAGTTGACACCTTTATTGTTGTCTTTGGAATTGAAACCTGGTGCTCGTTACTGCGCAATGGTCTGTTTCCTATCTATAGGAGATCATCGGGGTGCCAGCCAGTAGCAGAGTTTTTTCACATCATTTTCACTTGAACCATCAAGAGAACTTCAAAGCTTATGGACATTTCTTTGGACTGGGGTAAACTGCAATTGTAAGCGCCGTGGTTTATATTGTATTTCATTGCGTTTCGAATCTCCATGACGAGTCTCTGTAAACATCCCGATCGGGCGACTTCAGGAGGGAGTCTAGACGCGCAGAGCGCCCCGGATACTGACGTTACCATACCATAACTGTGAGACGTACCTTCAACTAGTGATATTACCACACTATAAGGCGAATGTCCTAGTCAACTCTGTGTTTCCACATTTTTGTCTCCTTTTCCACGAGGTAAAGTCTCAGGATTTGGACACCATCTGCAGCCATTTAGTGTGTATGACTCTTCACTCCAAGCTCCATGAGAGGTTAATTAATCTTAGTTCCTGTATGGTTTAGAGATAGCCAGATTGACTTTATGGTCACTTATTGGACTCTTTTCGACTCATTTAACACAGGTCATTTAGTTGTAGTCACTGTATTTGTATGTTTTATTCATTTTGTCTGTCACACAAGCACTAGTTTTTTGCACTAATATTTAACGAATAAACACATATGGAGGTCGCACCACATGGAATTGAAGGTCAGGATAGCGAGCACATTACAAATATTGAAAGGGTTTTCCTTCAACATAGCGTGTCCACGCATTTAAAGAACAATCACACCCAAGACCCCAAAGGTTTAAAATTCATTGGGATACTTAGTTTACATAGTTTGATGAGGTTGAAAAACACATACGTCCATCAAGTTCAACCTATGTTAAATTTAGACAAACAGATACTTTATCCTATATCTATACTTACTTATTGATCCAGGGAGGACAAACCAAAACCCCAGTGTTATATCATCCAATGATACTCATAAGGGGAAAAATACATTCCTTCCTGACTCCAAGATTTTGCAATCGGTTTAACTCCCTGGATCAACATCCTTCCCATGTTTACTTATTTGGGTATTCCGTGTATACCTTTTCCTTCTAAAAAGATGCCCACCTTTTTTTGAACAATACTATTGTCATTGCCATCGCAGTCTCCATGGTAATGAATTCCACATTTTAAACTGCTCTTACTGTAAAGAACCCTTCCTTTGTTGCTGGTGAAATCTCCTTTCCTCCAGCCTTAAGGGATGGCCCTGACCTTTGTTGTACTGCCTGTGGGATGAATATCTTTTGAAAGCTCCTTATATTGACCCGAATATATTGTATACAGTTATCATTTCCCCTCTTAAACGCCTCTTTTCTAATGTAAATAAACTCTAATTTAGCTAGACTCTCCTGGTAAGTTAGATTGTCCATCTCCTTTATTAATTTGGGTCTTCTCTGCACTCTCTCTAGTTCCAGAATGTCTTTTCTAAGGTTTGGCGCCCAAAATTGTACTAAGTCAAGGTGAGGTCTTACTAATGCTTTGTAAAGGGGCATAATAATGTTTACTTCCCTTCCATCCATTGCCCGTTTGATGCAAGATAGATCTTGTTTGCCTTGCAGTACTGCATGACATTGGGCACTATTGCCAAGCCTGCTGTCTACAGCACTCCTAAATCCTTCTATCAAGGATTCCCCCAATTATCCCCATTTAATTTGTAATTCGCCTTTTTATTCTTGCTCCCAATGCATAACCTTACATTTATCTGTATTAAACCTCATCTCCATTTACCTGCCCATGTTTCCAGTCTCTCCAAGTCCTTCTGAAGGAAATTATATCCTGCTCTATTCTATACCTTACACAATTTAGTATCATCAGCAAAGATGGAGACTTTGCTCTCGATCCCAACCTCAAGGTCATTAATAAACAAGAATAAAAAGCAGGGGTCCAGTACCGATCCCTGAGTAATTCCACTCGCACGACTTTAGCTCCAACCTAAAAAAGTTCCATTTATGACAACACTCTGTTGGTTGTCCTTTAACCAGTTTTTCAATCCAGGTGCATATATTATTACTGGTCCAATTTGCTTTATTTTGTACACAACCTCATGTGAAACTGTATCAAAGCCTTTGCAAAATCTAAGTAGACCACATAACTGCATTACCCTGGTCTAAATTCCTACTTACCTTCCTCTAAGAAACAAATAGGTTAGTTTGGCATGATCTATTCTTCATAAATCCCATGCTGACTATTACTAATAATTTATTTTCCATTAGGTATTCCTGAAATTATCCCGTATTAAACTCACGAAGTTTCCCCACTATTGAAGTCAGGCTTACAGGTCTGTAATTCCCCGGTTGTGTCTAGCTCCCTTTTAAATATAGGACCATATCTGCTTTTACGCCAATCTTCTGGTACTGAGCCTGTGGAAATGGAGTCCTTGAATATTAAATATAATTGTTTGGCTATTACTGAGCTTAACTCCTTGAGAACTCTTGGATGTATGCCATCGGGGCCAGGGTCCTTATTTACTTTCATTTTTCAAGTCGCTTATGAACTTCTTCCTCAGTTAACCAATTGTTCATTAATATGGAGGTTTGTGGCTTCCTCCTGCGGCATGCTATTGAACTTGATTCTTCCCTGGTAAACACAGAGGCAAAGAATGTGTTTAATACCTCGCTTTTTCCTTATCTCCAATAATCTGCCTACCCATCCACACTGAAAGGTCCAATATTTTCTTTCCTCATTTTTTTGTTATTAAGGTACTTAAGACATTTTAGGGTTGCTCTTACTTTCTATTGCAATCCTTTTTTCATTATCCTGTTTGCTTATTTGATTGCCCTTTTGCAATTTTTGTTACATTCCTTATAATTCTGATATGAAGCCTCCGTTTCCTTCTGACATAAAGAATCTAAACGCTGCCTCTTCCTGTCCATTTCTTCCCCTACCTGTTTATTTAGACTACATTGGTTTTGACTATTTTCTTTTATACTTATTACACAAGGGGTATACAACTGATGAGTGGTGCTTTTCTAACAATTTTGTTTTAAAGACTTTTTGCCCTGCAAAAACATCATCCCAGTGTATTACTTGTAGATTAGACCGCAGTTTATTAAAATCTGCTTCTCTAACGTTTAAGTCTTTGTTGAACCCAAGTAATATTTTTTGATAATTTATTTCAAATGAGACCATTTATGATCACTGTTACCCAAATGTTCCAGGACTTGATATTTGTTTTAGTTCTACATTGTTTGATATGACCAAATCCAGTACTGCCCCTCTCCTGGTTGGTTCTCCAATATTTGAGTCATATAATTTGTCTTTAAGCACCCCAAAAACCTGTTTCCTTTTGTTTTGTATGCTAATCTCATTGCCCCAGTCTATGTCTGGATAATTAAATCCTCCATTATGCAAACATGACCCAGTTTTTGATGCCTTCTCCATGTTGCAAAAGTATTTTAGCTTCCTCAATATCGCAGATATTTTGTTGGTTTATAGCCATATTCCTACAGTCAAACATTTTCTTAATACTTTTACCTCCATATGTATGTAATTTCTATCCACAAAGTCTCTACATTTTCATAATTCCCTTCATAAACATCATCCCTTATAATAGGTTTTAGATCGGTTAACATATAAACATACTCCCCCTCCCCTTTATTTGTTCGATCCTTCCGTAAAAGGGAATAACCTCCTAAATTAACTTTCCAGTCATGAGTTTCAATCCCACCATGTTTCAGTAATGCAAGATTACTGTAGTCAATAACTGCTCCCTTGCAGCTATTAATTCAAGCTCCCCCATTTATCTGTCAGGCTTCTGCAGTAGCAAGCATGCATTTAAGTTTTTTTTTTCAGTCTGTACTATTATCTTATCTGCTCTCCTATCTGCTCTCCCACTTGGTTAGTCTTAGAAGTTTTTCTAGTATTATCGTATTTAACTATGGTGGCTCGCTGTTGTCAAACTCGCACTTGCCCCCCTTCTACCTACCTCATACCCTTTGTAATCCTCCTCTATTCATTTAGTTCATATCTGTTTCATTAACCCTCCCCCCCCCCCCCCATCCTATTTAAATCTCCTCCAACCTTCTTTTTAAAGCTCCACTGAACTGTCCCCGAATATATTTTTATAAAGTTATTCATATCCCCTCTTAGATGCCTCTTTTCTAATATAAATAAATCTAATTAGCTAGCCTCTCCTGGTAAGTTAGATTGTACATCCCTTTATTATTTGGTGGCTCTTCTTGCACTCTCTCTAGGTCCATACTGTATGTCTTTTCTAAGGAGTGGCACCCAAAATTTTACTCCATGATGTAGTCTTACTAATGCTTGTTAAAGGGGCATAATTTGTTTACTTCCCTTCCATGCAATGCCCGTTTAATCGCAAGAATAAGATCTTGTTTGCCTTTGCAGCTAACTGCATGACTTGGGCACTATTGCTAAGCCTTGTTTGTCTACAGCACTCCTAAATTCTTCCCAATGAAGGATTCCCCAATTTTACCCTCATTTAATTTGTAAGTGCGCCGTTTTATTCTTGCTTCCCAAATGCATAACCTCTACATTATCTGATTAAATCTCATCTGCCCATTTACCTGCCCAAGTTTCCAGTCTCTCGAAGTCCTTCTGGAGAGAAATTACATCTGCTCTGATTCTACTACTTACACAATTTCGTATCATCATGCAAAGATGGAGACTTTGCTCTTGATGCAACCTCAAGCGTCATTAATAACATGTTAAAAAGCAGGGTCCCTGTACCGATCCCTGAGGATACTCCACACACGACCTTAGCCCAACCTGAAAATGTTCCATTATGACAACCCTCTGTTGTTTATCTTCAACCAGTTTCAATCCAGGTGCATATATTATTACTGAGCCAATTGCTTTATTTTGTACACCAACTCCATGTGGAACCGTATCAAAAGCCTTTGCAAATCTAAGAGAACCACATCAACGCATTACCCATGTCCATATTCCTACTTACCTCCTCACAGAAACAAATCAGGTTAGTTTGGCATGATCTATCCCTCATAAATCCATTCTGACTATTACTAATAATTTTGTTTTTCATTAGGTATTCCTGAATATTATCCTGTATTAAACCTTCAAGTAGTTTCCCCACTATGAAGTCCGGGTTACAGGTCTTGCAGGTCTCCATCTGCTGTAGAATCTCCAAGGTAGAACAATTACCTCATCCCAGTAAGGTCAACCACAGCAGGAGTTATAACAACAGGATAGTTGTATTATCTCTTCAGTACAGCACAGTAACAAACAGCTTCTGCCCGATGCATAGTAACTCTAGCTATCACTAAAGGATGGTGCCTGGACCGTCACTACAGCCAAGGGACCCGCAGCCATCCTAGCTCTTCCCTGCCTCTCTAGCAGAGGTATGGTCCACACTCACCTCCCCGGAGGGAAGAGGACTGGGAGAAGCCCAGTAGTCAGCCTCTCCACTGTGTGACCTGCCTTCCTCAAGTGGGGAAAGGCACAATCCTTAATTTGGGCCGGTATTGCCCTTAAGTACTGCGAGGAGGAGGGCACCAGGACTGTCCCATGATTGGTCATGCCCAGGCCTGATATCACACCCTCCCGCCCTGTCACTCAAGTGCAGCACCTCAGAGAGGGAAAATCCATATCAAACACTTGCAAGGCCTGCTTGTACCACAGCTTAACTGCCAGGAGGAAACAGACTAGTAGCCAAAGATGGCATGGCAATGGCTACACACACACACAACACAACAAACACACACAAATATATATATAGATAATATATTATATACATATATATATATATATATATATACATAGTATATATATAGTACTATATATATACATATATATAAATACACTTACAAACAGTCGTGTGCATTTATACCTACTATGCTCTATTACAGTAATTTACTCTTACTATTTTTGAGGTGCCACAGTCATCTATATATATATTTATATATATATTATAATATAATCTTATATATAGTTCATGATGTATTATACCCAGCTGGGTTTTGAGGAATGGAGACATTAGTCCTGAAACGTACCTTTATTAGCTCTGATGCTGTGATGGACTTTATTGAAGTTTTTTCAAACTCAAAACAAGTCTCCTGTGGGTGCTCCTTCTTTTCCTCTATTTTGTGAGTAAGTATAATACTTAGCTTTGCCGGATGCATGTGGATGGGGCCAGGATCTACCATATCACACAAGCAGTAATGTATAAAGCGAAACAAAATCCACAGCACTCCTTCCATTTAAAAGTAAAATGTCGCTCTCTCTGCACAAACATCGGCAAAATGATAAATTATTTATGAACAACTTTGACTCCAGTGTACATGTGCAGGGGGTCTCCGGAGCTGAACCGCATTGGTTCAGGTCAGGGACCCCCTGCATCCCGAGATACAGGCCCCTTTATGAGTGCCGGTATCCCTCTGCATTTAAAGGTCCCTCACGTACCTCGGAATGTAAACCAAGCAGAGGATACCAGCACCCCATAAGGGGCCAGTACTCGGAAGCAGGGGGTCCCCCGGACCTAAAACTAAAGCGGTTTCAGCCGGAGGACCGTCTGCACTCTACACTATGACTAAAACACATTATAAATAAACACTCATTCTTACCTTGGCTACTGCTGCCGGCCAAGTTTATTCGAGCATTTGCCCCGTTCTTGCCGCAGCAGTAGCCTGGCGCGCGCCCGAGGTGACGGGCGCGCGCCGAAGCAGCGGAAGAAGCGCCCTCCGATCGGGGCGCTTCCCTACCGCTGCCGGGTCCGCACGGGTCCCCCGGAACCCCCTGCCGCCGTCCCGCGATCGCGGGACACCAGGGCTCCCTCGGGGAGCCCTGGACGCGCGTGCAGGGGTCGCAGCTCCCGAAGACGCGTGACCGCGCGTCTATGTACGCGCGGCACGCCGAGGGTGGCCACTAGCAAGCAGGGAATCTCCGGCTTGCGGACCGGCCACACTTTAATAAGTGTGTCGTAGTGTATCTGCTACGGTAACGAAGACAGCATGAATGTATTTTTAATAGTGTACTTTGAGCAGGGGGTCCCCTGAGCTGAACCGCATGCTGTGTGGACCAGGGACCCCTGCTTCCCGAGTTACAGGCCCGTATGTGTGTCATCGGTGGCAGTGTTGCCGCCATCTTTATAGCGTCCCATTTGCGCCGTGTCCGCTATAAATATGGCGGCGACAAATTAACCGATGCCCCAAACAGGGCCTGTAACGCCGGAAGCAGGGGGTATCTGAGCCACAAACAATGCAGTTCAGCTCAGGGACCCCCTGCTTCCGCACAATATTGANNNATTATTAAAATACATAAATGCTGCTTCATTACCATAGCGTATAGCCGCTAAGGCAATGAAGGGGTTAAGGCAGAATAGCATGTTTTTTGGGGACATTTGCCCACAATAAACATTGCAATAAACAACATACACCCCCTGTGTATTTAAAATACATAAACCACAATAAATACATTAAATAGATATAGCACTCACCCATTTCCGGCTGCCACGATGAAGGCCATCCTCATCTTCATCCTGCCCATGCCCCCTCCGCTGCTGCAAAACAGACACAAGAATGAAAACATCCAATGTAATGTCCCCTAATCCCTTAATCACCATAGCGGTTATTAATCACTACAGTCATTAAGGGGTTAACCCACCCTCACCCACCACTCGGGATGCCTACATACCATCCCACACTAACCTCTCACCACGTGAGGCCTAACCACCCTCACCCAATACCCACAAGGGAGGCCTACCCACATACCGTTGTGGCCAATACACCCCCCCCCCCCCCCAAGTCACTTTAACTCCCTGTGCCCCATGCACCAAAAATGTTTTGTGGCAGAAGAATTTAATAAAGGCTGCAGAATGTATTATTGTGTGTTGATGGTTAGAATTGCTGTGCACTTTAAATGTTTCAATATTGTAAATAAATGTTTTTGTACTGACTCCACCAATAAAAGATCATGTTGAATTGCCTCACATTGTTTCCATTTGCTCCTTTGCCAGTGTAACAAATGTACTGTAGAGGCTTGCTGCACTGTTTTTTAAGTGGCTGGTCGCGCAATTGGCGTAGGAACTACGGCAATTGGCGTGGGAACTAGGTCAATTGGCGTGGGAACTTCTGTTCTAGGGCACCTAGAAATAAAATAAATTTTGCCCCTAGGTGTTAGGAACCTCCTCACTTGACCCCAACAGGGTCCCAGCAGTAATGGCGGCGAGAAAGGGTCACGCCGGCGAGGAGGGTCCTACCATTGAGCGCAAATGGCAAGAAAGCTTTGAACCGGCTAAGTCAGAATGAGCAGAAACCTGGAACCCACAACAAATTGCGACCCTCTCGTGGCAACAGAACGGAGTCAGGGTGATGTTAAAGTTCAGGTTTCTGCCATTGACTTGCATGGCAGAAAAAAAGCCACTTTGGTAATGTGCTTTTAAACTGTCTTTTGGTATCTCCGGTTCCGGGGGTCGTGCAAGGCTGATATTTTGCCACTGTGGCAAGGGTCCTCCCGCATGAGGACCAGGTAAATTTCAACCCGCTCAGACCCACAGAACGGGTTATTTTACATTATATTCGCGCAATTGGCATGGGAACTACTTAGGGCCGCGGTCAAGTTCACGGGCAATTGGCGTGGGAACTTCTGTTCTAGGGCACCTAGGAATAAAATTCTTTTTGCCCATAGATGTTAGGCACTGTATACCACTGTACAGTTTACTGTGGAAGACACATAATGAAACGATACTGAATATGTAGAATAAATGCATAGTTTTATTTATTCAGGGTTTATTACACAGTATACTGTACGGCCGGAAAACATCAGCATACAGTACAATATTATCCATCGAAATCCCCCCATTAGCCGTTTTCTTTTCTGAGGAAAAAAAAAGAAAAGTTTTAATGTACAGTAATGGTCAGCCCCCTAAAGAAGTACCCAGCCAGCCCCACCAAAATAATACGGCAACAAGACAGTACTCACCATTGAATTTGCTGGCGCCGGTCCACTGCCAGTCCAGCTTTCTTCATCATCAACGTCGATAGTTGGCAGCGGGACTAGTCCACCTGTAGTCAGCAGGTGAGGCTGGAAATCGCTTAGGTACATGCAAGCTTCATCAAAACTGTACACCAAATCCAGCTCAGCCTCAGGCTCAGGGTTGTCACTGACAGTGGGACCGTCATTGGAAGCCGGTGCTGGTGCTGGTGCTGGTGCATTGCTTGGCAGCGACTGTCGCTTCTTAGTTGGTTTTAACACGACCCTTCGCCTTTTGCCGCCTCCATGATCATAGATACGGGAAAAATCCGGTGACACACACCAATACCCTCCAACAAATTGGGGCTCAATACGGTGAAAACAGGGGTCACTACATAACCTTTTCCTTACTGCACGCTTCCACGTATGAGGAGTTGGTGAAAATTTGTAAAAGTCATATTTTTCGATAAAATACTGATAAATTTGAGCAACTGTTGCCATCTTATCCTCTGTTGCATTAATCGTGGCCTATATCAAATACACGTAACTTCTGTCAGGTTTTTGGAAAGCAGGCTGCACTTGAACACTCATGGTGGGTCTCTGCAGAATAGTGTAACACAAACTGAAACTGGTCTTTGTCTTTCTTTAATATGAAAAGCCTAAATTGATACATTTTGGCAACTCTTCCTTCAGTCTCAAGGCCAAGGCCAAGGCCAAGTTACAATGGCACACTGTGGCACAGTATCTTTTTTAAACGAAACACCGGCAAGCCGACACATTACTGATTCGGCGCATTACAAGTCATGAATTTATGCCATCTGGCGGACACGCGAAGCATTGTAGCCTAGTAAATCCTGAACCATTATCAATTAACACATCAACCCCGCGTCAGCCGGGCATGCACCTGGCTGGGAAGGCAAAAGGAGCCCGGCATGCTCCAGGTGAACAGCGTGGCATTCCAGGAACATGCCAGGTAAAAGCCGGTGATTAGTTAGAATAAAAGCTGCCGCAGCAGTAGGTCTCCAGTCAAACAATGAAATAACATTAACATTTTTTTTTTAAATACCTTTTAGAGGTGACTTTTCTGTTTAAGTTCTCATCTTGTTATGCAGCAATGAACTGTCAAGCATAGAATCCACTGGATTTAATGTTCTCCTCTTCCCCTCTCCCCAAAAATGAAGTCCAGAGACTATTTGAAAAGGAGCCTGTCTGGTGCAGATTGCTACTTTATTAACCCACACCACAGATGATTAGCATACAGCAGATAAGTCAGCAGTTAAAGATTGTGCAAATTGGAAAAAATAAAGGCGCTTTAGAAATAGTCTATAATGGTATGGGTGGGACCCAAAATAACAAGTAACTGTGGTAATTTCTGCTGCTTAGGTGAATGGTAGTTGATTCTCAATTCCCTACAACAAATAGTGAAAAAACAGTGGCATACACCAGAGCACATTAAATAGTTTTGTAAATGAGAGCCGTAGTTCTCCAGAAGCAGATTGTGTGAAGGTTCCAAGAAAACAACAATATTTGCATGTAAAAATTTTAAAATGTATTTGATAAAAAAATATACCTATATTGAAAACACTTACCAAATATATAATTTGGTGTACCTAGACTTTGTTCAAGCTTGAAGACATTTATACACAATAACAACAATTAATAAAATAACATAACCTAAACTGTACCTCAAATCTCGGACAAAGCCACCCTCACTGATGTTATAAAAAAGAGACATTTGATTCCCAGTATAGCCTTAATTGCTCGAGAAGGGATATGTTTAGTGTAATATCAGCATAAAAACATAGAATAGTGTATTCATAATTCGATGTATTGTATTCATAAATTGCAATTGATATTACACTTGAAACCCCAAGAGACAAATATAATCTCCTTTTAGCTCAATTACGAGTAGTGTCCACTCTTCCTTGTTTAAAGAGATAGGATACAGATTTTCTTTTCCTTAGAGTGGGTTGACTCTTGATGAGCAAATATGATGTTTCAATTTTGTAGGACTAGTTGTACCACTCTTTGATAAAGTGCCTTGTGCGTGAAACATGTCAGAGTTTTTGTCAGGACTTTGTCCCTATGTGCTTTTAACCCAATAAATCCTTGAAAGTAATTCCTGTGTTCCATGTTGCATTGGTGAGGCTGTGCTCCAGTTTCTGTTTGGATTCTGCTTGCTGTTTACTTACCTGGAGGCACTCCATTCGGGAGACGCGGCAAAGGTCTGCATATGAAACACAAAGGGGGGTTTTGAGACTGTACTACCCAAGTGATTCTAAACCACACTAAATGTGATGAGAGGGGTGCTGAGGAATGAATCAGAACAGAACACATAAAGAGAAAGAATCCTCTAGCAAGCACTCTTCCTCCACTAAATTTGAAAATAATAAATTGTTTATTTCATGAATGAGAGGAAAAAAGGAAGTAAAACCTTATAGGTGCTGAGTAGTGCTACCATTAAACTGTATCTAAGTTCATCTGTACAGGAGCAGGTATACCTGCTATCATTATATACAGCCAAGTATCAGTAAAGATATACTGTGTTTATGGTAGCTCCTAGAGAGTAACACACATACCCCTCCACATAAACCGGCAAGCACTCACCCTTCAATGTAATGAAAAGGGGGTACTGAGTAGAACTAGGTGACATACTGGCACCATGCACTGAACCCCAGATATGCACAGCCCTATGGTTGTGGGTATGAACCCACTAAGTATTTATAGGCTCAAAATGCCCACAAACGCCTAAACCAAAACCTCCACTAGGTGAATACATATAGTGGGGGATTATGGGGTTAAGGGCAGGAGACAGCCAAAGGAGCCTGATAGGAGGGAAAACAAAAGGGCACAAGGGCAGGAGGGTGGAAGGAGATATAACACCCCCCCCCCCACTAACTTGCAACATGAGGGGCTCACTGCAAGGAAAACATAAACCGCAATGTGGTGAAAGAGCCACACCAACGTTGGTTAGCACTGTCTCACGCTGGGTGCCCAGGAAGTAACTGCACCTGCTGTGGTTGCCAAATAGCTAAATCCTAGCTAGTGGATGCCTCCTGGGGCCCACAACTTAGTTTAGCTAGCCCTAAATGCCATTCATGGTAATAACACTATGTGAAATCTAGGAACCAAAAACTCAGAAACCGCAGTCTACGCTGCTTACCTATGACGTCACCCGTGTTGCGTCATCAACACCCGACGCGCATTTCGTCTCCGTGGAGACTTCGTCTGGGAGAGAGGAGAGGGAACCCGGAAGCAGCGTGCGTGTCAGCGTGGACGTCCAACCAGTGAAAGGGGAAGTGACGTCGATCGAGGCCGCGAATGCAGGGAGCAGCTGCAGTGAGGTCGCGACGAACTACAGCCTGTGTTGCCCTGTCTATCCAAACGCCTGATATATGCTGATACTATGTAAGCCTCCATTTTACTTATGTGCTGATAAATTTGTTTATTGTCTGCACTATTGGTTCTCTTCTTCTGTTTGAGCTCCTGAAGGTTCCTGTGTACTACCCCTGGAAGAACATAACACTGTGTGGGATTTTGCTTTCTATTCTGCTCCACTTGTGAGTAGAATACTTACAAATCACTTAATTTTTATCACCTTTTATTGTCAAATTGTACTATGTTATTTTTCTTTATTTCATGGCACCTATCTGGCTCCCCTACTGTTTGAGAAAATTGTCTGCCAAGCTTAGGAAACAAGCTTTTTAAGGGTAGTAGCAAGATTTGTTTTGCTTATACAGTACTTCACTGTGTTTTTCACCCTTTTATAGTATACTTGTAGATTTCATTTTGTATTCACATTAATTTACTACACACTTTACGAAATGTGTTTTAGCGCCATCCAGTGTTTTGTTTTTATATTGTATATAAAGATAGCAGGTATACCTGCTCCTGTACAGATGAACTTAGATACAGTTTAATGGTAGCACTACTCTGCACCTATTAGGTTTTACTTCCTTTTTTCCTCTCATTCATGAAATAAACAATTTATTATTTTCAAATTTAGTGGAGGAAGAGTGCTTGCTACAGGATTCTTTCTCTTTATGTGTCAAGGTCTGCATATACCTACTCTGACGCCTCCCTCCGGCACCTGTGGAGTGAGCCTGCATGCTCAATGGAGGGCTGCACGGCTTGTGAACAACCTGACGTTCATAGAGGGAGTGCATTTACATCCACTTTGCGGTTAGGAGCCCTGCACGACTGGGGATTACACCTTTCCTTGGAGTGATGGATGACTGCACGGTGATCCCCTACCCTGCTACTGCCATGGCATTTGGCCCTGGGATCCTCTGAGTGAAGTTTTCTTGCTGACGCAAGATTTTGGATTCTTGGAAGCTGTCAGAGACTTACCTGTCGTCCTTGAGTAGTAAACTATAACAGTCTTGTGCTGAACGAGATCAACCAGTTGTTAGTTAAGCCACATTATATCTATTTCTATAGAGACATTGCTTTATATGTATACACGCATATCCTATGGCCTGCTCTCCTATCTTGAGATACAGGTGAAGACCACATTTAGATCTATTTATCTGTTCTACAGCGCCTCCAGTGATACACCTTTTTAGTTTTTTGGAACACCGGATTAATGTGCTTTGTATAGTTAATTTCCTTCTATGGTTATGCCCACTGAAGCATCAGAGTCCAAATGACAGTAATCAGAGGTTACAAAAATATTAAAACTAGAAATGCCGGTACTTCAATTGATCATACAGTGCCACAACAGGACAAACACCTAATCCGCAGCTACACCTATTAAATTGGTTGGCTTGTTGTTGCAAAACTCAGAGTTAGGATCCAGGGCAGGAAGGAGGCTTCGTGAATACATCATCCAGCCTGCTACCAGTAGTTACTGTTGTGTTCTGCGGTCTCAAGCTGAGGTGCCTAAAGACTCATCTTTATACAAACCTGCTGTCTTTTATCTTACTTTTTGTAAGTAGGTCATCCACAAGAGCCAAGTTTTTCTAGTTTGATCCACACTTATAATATGTACTACACTATGATTATTTATGTGTTTTTTTCTGGGTGTTCCTGATGACATCGCTCCCTTCCTGCCCTGGATCCTAACTGTTGTAAGGGAATCAGTGCATATTCCCTGGAAGGTTGAGAATTTTTCAGATTCACCAAACTTTTATATTTATATTATTTTTGATCACTGTCACTGCTGTCATAGCGCCGTTCCAAGTCACTGGGTTTCGCAAAACTCAGAGTGACTTGTATCATGCACACGAAAGTCATGTTGTTGAGGCTGTTTTTTTCCCCCTCCCAACTGGATACCTAGACGATGGGGCAGGTGCCCGCGTGTGTGTGTGTGTGTGACTGTCCGTTAGCAATAAACCATTGAATAGATGTTTAAAAAATAAAATGTAAACGGGAGCCACACTCTCACCGCGTTATAGGCGGATCCGCGTTGTAGCGGATCGCGCTACAACGGAGTTGAGCTGTTTATGCAAACATGCTGAGTTTGGTATTGTGAGTTACCCTCTTGGCTGTGCTTTAGCTACTTTTTTCTTATTGATCTGTATAATGGGCTATGGGGTTTAGCACTTTGTTTTTTAGTACCCAACTTACATATCGATGTTACTGTTTTTGACTACTTTAGTGCATTTTCTATGTTTTTGTGGCCACATTGCCCCGCTTGCTGATTGCGTGTTCCTGACACACCTAAATAAATCTCTAAACCATAGGTAGTAAATTCAAACCGCGCTCTTGCTTCCTAACAGGATCTTGAAGTAGATCAACTCTTCCCTTTTGCAGCTGATGTGATGTGAAGGCACCCCTCCTCCACCGATTCCATCGTAGGATGGCTCCAAACATCAGGTGTCAATGAAAAATGAAACACAAGTGCGCACCAAAGGTCAAGATTTAATAAAACAATGTGATAAATAACAAGTAAAAACTTACATATAAGGATATATACGTCCAGTAGAGCAGTGCAGGGGCAACAGTCCTGGTGGTGTCCTAGGCGCAGGGGGATGGTGCTGAGGCTTACTGGTCAGTCCCGCATGCTGGGGCTGGCTGGCTCGGCACCACGTTGTTGTTACTTCCGGGTTGCGGCTTCTCGCAGGACCCGTGTATATTAGCCCACCACAATCGCCGGTTCTCCTGTAGAAACTCACTCCGGCTAACCGAAAGAGTCTCTAACTGATTGTAAAGGTGCTGGGGCTTGTTCCACCAATGGGCTGAATACCGATAGCACTGTGTGGACTGACTTATATATCCTTATATGTAAGTTTTTACTTGTTATTTATCACATTGTTTTATTAAATCTTGACCTTTGGTGCGCTCTTGTGTTTCATTTTTCAAATCTCTTAACCACCCCAGTAAATCCTATTTACCCCAAAACATCTATTCTTTTAGATTAAAATCTGTTGTGTATTACAGACTAGAGATACTGTAGCTATCCTGCAAATGTAGCTATCCCAGAACTACACAGCAATTTCTACACAATCTACTATATATGCACTATACGTAGTGGATCATGACAATATTACTGGTTATCTCAGTGAATATATCATGCTGCATGATCTAAGAAAAAAAAGATAAAATCAATACTGATACCTAATGCACCATCAGGCCCCTATAGTTCATACTCCTTGAAAAAGTGCCATAGGAGATGTCATGGTAACTTGTGATAGGATATAATATACACCAAATATCTGGGTTGAATTGAACACGACTTAGATATAATAAAGATAGTTTATTCCTTAGATAGGTGAACACACACGATGATACAAATAACAGACAAGATATAGCACTTACTTAGGGATTGGACAAAGCAATCAGGTAAAGGATTGGCAATTCATTCAGAAATACAGGATACAAATGAAGACATCACAAAAGACACTTGGTATAGGGCTTACACTAATTTATATGGAGTTTCAGCCCCTGGGTGCGTGAAACTCGACCAGACTTGTTTCTGGTCAGGAAACCCTTTTGTCTGTAAGTGTGAATTATGGCACTTACAGACCACTCAGCTCTGCGTTTCTCTGCCCTATTGTACACAATCAGAGTGGTCAAGTCTTTGATCAGGGGGGCTGTTGTAGACAAAGGGTTGCCCTCCTGAACATTAACATAAAGCAGAGCCAGTAACTTTCCCGGGCTTTTATACCAGCCTTGCAAAAAAGTATATTCTTTAATATCTACACATATTAAAATAATCAGTTCTGTGGGTTTGAGCGGGCTGAAATTTGCCAGGTCCTCATGCCGGAGAACCCTTGCCATAGTGGCCAAATATCAGCCTTCCACGACCCACAGAACTGGAGATACAAAAAAACAAGTTAAAATCCCCTATTAACTTTAATGCAGGATTCTCTGCTATAAGCTAAAAGAAATCTCTGCTTTTCACTCTTCCATTGAAATCAATGGGCTCCGCCGCTATAGGCTTTCAATGGAGCAACTCCGCCATTAAGTCAATGGGGAAATCACAATTTTCACATTTGCCCATACTACGTCTGGTTAATCGGAGAGGGCTGGAAATGGCCATGCAGTCATGATGGAGCAGTGACTACATACGACCAAAATCCCAGCCATCTGGTACTCACAGAACCGGAGATATAGGTTTACACTTTATACAAATTTTGACTTAGCCGTTTCAAAGCCACACGGCTTTCTTTCATTAGAATCAATAGGGCCGGCGCGGCCATAGGATTCAATGGGACATCCGCTACCATTGAAGTCAATGGGAAACACACACTTTTTAACAGTTAACCCTACCCCGTCCGGTTGAGGGGAGAGGGCTGGAAATTGCCATGTAGTCATGCCGGAGCAGTGTCTACATCCTTGCCAAATCCCAACGCTCTGGTACTCCACGGAACCGGAGTTCTGGGTTTTCAGTTTACCTTGTTTCACATTTAGTGTTTGAAAGCCACGTGGCTTCCCCCTTCATTACGGTCAATGGTAGGACCCTCCTGACTGGCGCGTCCCTTTCTCGTCGCCATTAATTGTCGGACCCTGTTGGGGTCAAGTGAGGGGGTTCCTAACATCTAGGGGCAAAAGGAATTTTTTTTCTAGGTGCCCTAGAACAAACGTTCCCACACCAATTGGCCGTGAACTTGACCGAGGCCCTAGTTCCCATGCCAATTGCGCGATCAAAGCTCTTTTTAACAATGTTTCCGCTCTTGCGGTTTTGCGGTCTACCTGGCTGCCAGCTCGTCTCCGGAGGTCGGCTTCCAGGAATCCCCATTGAACTGCATTACTCCATTCACTTTCAATGGGGAACCGCCGCTTCTCCTCTCGAGCGCCACCTGCAGGTCTTCTACGATATCAGGCCCAAATCTCCGGAATCTCCATAGGGTTCCATGGGCTGTAATGGCGACCTATGGAGAGACTGCAAAATGGAGCCTGCAAAAGCAGGAAAAGGGATAAAGGGCCATAAACACAAAATTAACATTAACCCTTTCCCTCCCGCGTAGGTCCCATTGTAAGTGTTGGTGCAGACACTGGAACGGGAAAAATACATATTCACAGGGGGACACACAGTTGGTGCAGAAGCAGGGGCATAACTACAGTACTGGACATCATTCCAGTTAACCCTTCGCCTCCCAGGTAAGAGCAGGGGGTGGACAAATGGGGTGTAACCCCTTTAATACCGGGCCAAACCCCCTCTCCCATGACAGGGGATATGAAACACGTTGGAGGAGGTTATGTTTCTGTTTTTTGTTTATGTTTTTTTATGTAGTTCAATAAATTGATTTTAGTTCATTTTGCTGGTGAGTTTCCGATTTTTCCTCGGAGCATCAGTGCCTTTGATCTACGTACCTCTTCATTTGCAAATTGGATCAAACGGACGCCATTGGGGATCATGGAGGCTTCTCTGGAGCAGTTGATTCTGATACAAACATATCAGCTGGAGGAACAGGATGGTGCACAATCGTGAGTAGCGTTACTGCACACCAGTTGCATTCTGACACGGGGCTATGAACTGAGGCAGATATTCCGGGGAGGTTTCTCTCAGCCCATACAGGTACCTTTCTACCTTGCCCATTATCTGTGTCTTTCCTGCCCTCCACTTTACTACAAGCTGCATTATTGCAGATTTTGCCTCCATGAACCTCTTATTTTTTCTGTTTTTTTTTGCAATATTTCCTATATTTTACTGCCCTCCTAGAGCTTTTATTGGTTTTGTTTCTGTTTCCTTATAGTTCATACTAAAAGTAGCCATAACACATAGTCCTTTCAAGATCTGACATATTAATTATATGTCCTACTGCTCTATAACATGTAGAGTACTAACCATCAGAAACATCGTTCTCAGAGGATGGTTGGCTCTGTCTGTGTGAAGGAGTTAGTAGTGCGGTCAGCATATGCAAGTGTTAGTGATCCAGTATTGTGGTGGTTCTTTTTTCCTAGCAAGGAAGACTGCTTGAAATGTGTCGCTTTGTAAATTGCAGTGTATTTAGTTTCCACGTTTGGAAGAACAAACGCAGGAGAATATACCCTGCACCACTGTTCCCTGATTATTTTAACTTTATAGCAAAAGCTTACACAAAAGGGCAATGATAAAGCATTCCTCGAAAAAGCTTCAACAAATGCAATGACAAACTTTCACTAGTCAATACCAATGGGATCAAGGTTTGGCAGCAAACACAGAGGTATAGGATTAGGAGAAAGAGGAAAAGGGTAGAGCCGTTTGTTGTATGTATGTATATCTTTATTTATATAGCACCATCAATGTACAGTACATCGCGCTTCACAGCTTTGTTCTGATTTCTAATTAATAGTATCTCAAAGGAGGTGTTGTAAAGCAGATTTTTGAAGTGAAACTTCTTTGCTGGCACCTAACATAAACCAAAATCTCATAGGCGTAAAAGTGCTTGATGGAGACAAAAATCCGTTACTGCCAGGCGTGTGCATGATCGTGTGCGCGCGTGTATGTTTGTGAGCACTCCTGCACCCCTGCTGGCTAAAAGAAGAGGCTGGTGCCACCTGCGCACAATGGGCTGGCACAGCCTGCACATCGGAAGATGAGCCAGCGCCGCCCGCACATGCGCATTAGCAGGAGCCGCCTGTTCATGCACAGAAGCAGCCGAAACCGCCTGCACCCGCTCATGAGCTTCACTCATGAGCTTGTGCATGCGCATAACAAATGAAGAGTCGGGTGTGGGAGGAAAGAGCACAAACCCAAGGAGGTACTGGGATCAGCGATACACACACACACTTTGATTTTAAAGTATTATCACAATCGTAAAAATCAACACACAATTTCACTTACAAAAAACAAAGAATTTTCACTTAACATGTGTGTGCGCGGCACACCCCCTTTTTATTTTTTTCACATTTTACTTTTCAGAAGGGTCAATAACAAGAAAAGGTTTCAATTTCTCATTAAAATTACATGGAATTATCAATTACATAAATCCATCCCTAGGCAACTCACTCGATTTCGGGAAAACCAGTGTTTGAGTGTGGTTGATATTTCCCGGTATCTTAGACCATATAGTAAAGGCGATAGTGCTCTCGGCAACATCATAATCACACCATTATTGGAAGCTGACATCCACATTCTTGCTTCCATCCCGATTACACTGTTTTTAAACATCATGATTTCTGCGGTAAGAAAAACAGCAGGTATGATATACAAACAAAGCAGAATAGAGTGGGTTAGTAATGTAACTTTGGCTCTGGAAAATCGGCTCACCCAAATTCCTGATTGCTTTGTCATATTATATAACTTTATGTAAAAATACATAATCATAACAGAACACAGCACCAAAAAAAATAATGCAACAGTGCAAACTACTGTGACTAAATTATTTCGCTTCACATCAGGTCCATAATACAACATAAGACAAACGTTTTGCTTCTGTAGAGAATTTCCATCCAATGTTTCAGTCAATAAAAAAGCAGAAAAAGGGAAGAAGGATGAAACAAGCCAAATTGCCAACAACATTTTCTTTGTCCTTGGCAAAGATAGAAAGGAATAATAACGAAGAGGGAAACAAATAGCTATATAAGTGTCAATTACCATTACAGTAAAGGTCAAAACACAGCTAAAATAGGCTGCAAATGTAAACACGATCATTATAAAACATAGAAGTCTATGAAGGTACCAACGGAAGACATTACATGTAGAGATTACAGTGTTAAACAAAAGAAAGATGAGGTCCGAGATCATCACATTTGCCAGAAGAAGGTATCTTGTTTCTTTCCTTAGCTTGTCCTTCATTAAAATGGCCAATATAATTAGTGGATTCATTAGCAATGTGACAACACTGCATACAGCGGAAGGAATTAAAAACATCCAAAGTGCTGAGGGAGATTGTGCAACACAATCCATATCTCCTTTTATTGTGTCATTGTCTGTAGTTTCATTTGATGTGGTAAATGGCAACCCACTGGGGTACTGTGAGGTGCAGTTCATGTAATCCACAAGCATCATTGTACAGTATCATCTCTTAGAATATTCAATTCCTAAACCATGTTGTATGTAGAAAGAGTATTGACAGCATGTCGAGAGCATGCATTATCACGGACATTGCTTCATGCAGGAAAGACTTCAAGCTATAGAAATAAAATATCACAATTATAAACAGAAAATATTATATATGGTGAAAAATAGTAATCCTAAGCACGGTAGTTCCAAATAAAAAATAAATAAAACGAAAGACATTTTTTTTTACATTGAAAGGCAGAAATTTATAGCAGAAATGTACCATTTGTCCAACTTAGTCAATCTTTTTTTCTGCACTCTAAAACATTTAATCATACTGTACAGTACAGTACTTGATTTGGGGCTTTTAACCTGTTTCCTAAATCCATAGGTTTCTAATATCAAAACATTTAGAAGTAATGAGAACATATGTAGAAGTAATAACAAATATTAAAGTCCTGGAACATTTGGGTAACAGTGATCATGACATGGTCTCATTTGAAATAAATTATTAAAAAACAGATTACTTGGGTTCAACAAAGACCTTAAACTTTAGAAAGGCAGATTTTAATAAACTGAGGTCTAATGTACAAGTAATGCACTGGGGTGATGTTTTTTTCAGGGAAACGTAGAAGATAAATGGTCAGTCTTTAAAGCATTGTTAGAAAATCACACTTATCAGTGTATACCCTTGGGTAATAAGTATAAAAGAAAGAAGTCAAAACCAATGTGGCTAAATAAACAGGTAGGGAGGAAATGGACAAGAAGAGGAAGGTGTTTAGATGCTTAAAGTCAGAAGGGATGGAGACATCATATCAGAATTATAAGGAATGTAACAAAAATTGCAAAAGGGCAATCAAATTAGCAAAAATGTATAATGAAAAAAGGATTGCAATAGAAAGTAAGATCAACCCTAAAAAGTTCCTTAAGTACCTGAATAAACAAAAAAACGAGAAAAGAAAATATAGGACCCTTTCAGTGTGAGATGGCCAAGCAGATTATTGGAGATAAGGAAAATGCAGAGGTATTAAATAAATACTTTGCCTCTGTGTTTACCAGGGAGGAATCAAGTTCAATAGTAGTGCCGCAGGAGGAAGCCACAACCTCCATATTAATGAACAATTGGTTAACTGAGGAAGAAGTTCATAAGCGGCTTGAAAAAATGAAAGTAAATAAGGAACCTGGCCCGATGGCATACATCTAAGAGTTCTCAAGGAGTTAAGTTTATTAATAGCCAAACCATTACATTTAATATTCAAAGACTCCATTTCCACAGGCTCAATACCACAAGATTGGTATAAAGCAGATGTTACGCCTATATTTAAGAAGGGAGCTAGATCACAATCGGAGAATTACAGACCTGTAAGCCTGACTTCAATAGTGGGGAAACTACTTGAAGGTTTAATACGGGATAATATCCAGGAATGCCTAATGGAAGACAAAATTATTAGTAATAGTCAGTATGGATTTATGAAGGATAGATCATGCCAAACTAACCTTATTTGTCTCTTTGAGGAGGTAAGTAGGAATTTAGACCAGGGTAATGCAGTTGATGTGGTCTACTTAGATTTTGCAAAGGCTTTTGATACAGTTCCACACAAGAGGTTGGTGTACACAATAAAGAAAATTGGACTGAGTAATAATATATGCACCTGGATAGAAAACTGGTTGAAGGATAGACAACAGAGGATTGTCATAAATGGAACTTTTTCAGGTTGGGCTAAAGTCATGAATGGAGTACCTCGGGGATCAGTACTGGGACTCCTGCTTTTTAACTTGTTTATTAATGACCTTGAGGTTGGCATCAACAGCAAAGTCTCCGTCTTTGCTGATGATACTAAATTGTGTAAGGTGGTAGAATCAGAGCAGGATGTAATTTCTCTCCAGAAGGATTTGGAGAGACTGGAAACTTCACCAGGTAAATGACAGATGAGGTTTAATACAGATAAATGCATAACCCTACATTTGGGATGCAAGAATAAAAAGGCGACCTACAAATTAAATTATGATAAATTGGGAGAATCCTTGATGGAGAAGGATTTAAGAGTGATTGCAGACAGCAGGCTTAGCAATAGTGCCCAAAGTCAAGCAGTAGCTGCAATGGCAAACAAGATCTTATCTTGCATTTAACGGGCAATGGATGTAAGGGAAGTAAACATAATTATGCCCCTTTATAAAGCATTAGTAAGACCACACCTTGAATATGGAGTACAATTTTGAGCACCACTCCTTAGAAAAGACATTCTGTAACTAGAAAGAGTTGGCACTTCAGATCAGCAATTTCTGACTCTAAAGAGACCACATGCTCACACTTCCCACACCGGTATGTTCCTTGGAACAGCTGCTCCAAGTGCACATACATGTGGCAAGATGTGCATTGAGTGGCATTTTCAATCCTGCTCATTCTAGCAACTATGAGGGTTATAAGTACTAACAGTAAACTGTACTTCAATATACTATACCCTGTTTAACCGCTTCCTTGTTCAAACTGCTTCTGTTTCTAACTGCACACACTTTAAAAAAATAGCACTTCAAATCAACCACACAGATCAGTCAGTACACGCAAGCCAAGTAAGCAAGTAAGTATAGATATAGGATTAAGTATCTTAAATCTATATTCAGCGTAGGTAGAACTTCATGGACGTATGCCTTTTTTCAACCTCATCTACTATGTAACTATGTAACTATTGCTCTTCTAGAAACATTATGAATTACTTGTTGTCTGTGGCCCTAGCACCTCTGCCGGGAGGCTGATCTACTACCTTTTCAGTAGGGAACATTTTATCTTCTTTTTTTCCCTCAACCTCCCTTCATATGCAGAGGGAACTACATATTTATGATGCTATTAAGTTAGTCGTATTCAGACATGGTGTCACTGTATCATTAGAAAGTTTTCCATATTGTGTTTTTTAGACAGGCACATACACAAGTACAAAATAAATCATTGCAGTGTGGATCAATAATTCAGCTCAGTATAAGAATTGGAGCTGGATCTGCTTCCTCTCCCCAGTCATGGCAAAACATTTTGTTTGCTATGGCTTAGGGCAGAGGTGCTCAACTCCTGTCCTCAAAACCCCTCAACCAGTCAGGTTTTCAGGATATCCCTGCTTCAGCACATGGGGCTCAATCAGTGGCTCAGTTGAACAAACTTTGTTGTGCTACATCTGTAGGACTTCATGTTTTTTATATATTGCCCCAATTCAGAACAGAATCCAGTGAGGTCAAGCAGTTCTGATACTGTATGCACAACACCTGCTGGCCTCTTCTCCAGACTTATGCAGTGGACCAAATGATCAATACATGTCCTTATTAAAGACATGTCAACTCTCACTCATTTTCTTTGCTTTACAGATTAAAAGCAAGTGTTGTCTGATTTTTATCATCCGCGGTCTCATAGACCTAAGTGGAGTATACAAAGAATTACTTTTCCATTAAAATGCCAATCATTCCCAAATTTCACTGATTTCAGTCCTTTGATGTCGATATATATAAGTTTTTAAGTAATTTAAAAGCCCCAATTTGTTTCAAAATAAGGAGTTGCACCTTTCTTCTAAAGAAACAGGTACTGTACATTTAAACAACATCTCTATAAAATATAAAGCACTGCAACGCACATCACTTTGATGATATTTTATTCATATACTATAGTCAAATTTAGGCCTAAATTAATAACTTTAAAAAGTGCAACAAAAAATTCCTGCAAAACAAACATAATTTGAGAGACCCAGCAAAAAATAATGTTATATCAATATTGAAAAAATAGAAATGATTTTATAGAAAATTAATATTAAAAAGGAAAAGCAAAAAAAGTTCTAATATAAAAAATACTTTATGAGCAATTCAAGAGAGAACTTAAACTCTCTTTGCATTGAAAAATTAAAAGCAGTTGCTTATATTGTTATCCCACAATGAGCAGCCACTTTAACTTTTTACATAGTTACAGAACATGCAGTAGTTACATAGTTACAGAACATGCGTCAAGGTAGTGTAAGCGATAATGATGACAATTGTTTTTTTCAGAAAGCATCCAAAAACAAGCTCAAAAGACCGAGCTGGGATCTAGACAACCCTCCCTCAAACCCCATGATAAAAGTGAACCGCAAAAGGGGATACTCAGACGAGGTAAGAGAGGAGGGAGAAAGCCCACCCACAAAGAGGGGATCCCTGAGTCATTAACACTGATCTCAAGTGGGATATTCAATTTATCCTCGCTTACAATAGACCAGCATCTCTTTCAGGTGCTAAAGAAAGGGTTCACGTTTGCACCTACAAGGGATGCAAAAGAATTCGATCTATACATAGACCTCCAAAAATATTTGAGGAAAATGACTCTACAGCGTCATTTCAGCAGCTCTAACAACATAGCAGCTAGTACTCAAATAAACACGTCGAATGAGTTCAATATTGAGGAAGAGGCACTAATTGAAGATCTAGAATCTCTTTTAAGAGAAAGCGATCCAGATTTTGTTAACTCTAGTAGCTATCTACATTCGGGATTTAAGCCCAATTCAGTTTTCTATCCATACACCTCCAGAGGACCCAATATCGAAATGTTTGGAAAATTGGTGGAGAGAGACTTTAAAGAAATGTGTAAAAAGAGATCCTCTAAACACCATTCCAATCTAACTTGGGAGGAACATAAAAGCATTAATACCTTGAAAGCCAACCAAGATATAGTGTTGAGATCAGCGGACAAAGGGGGTGGAATAGTCCTCCTGAACAAAGAGGACTATTTTAAGGAGGCATATCGCATTTTGGGAGACAGAACCACTTATGTACCCTTAAAAAAGGACCCCACAGAGGAATACTCAGGCCTCATTAAAAAGCATCTGAGTGAGGCGTTTGTTATTGGGATCCTGTCAAAGGCAGAATATGAGTATATGTTTATTAAGACACCCACAGTTCCCATTTTTTATTATATCCCCAAGATTCACAAGTCCCTCACTTCACCACCTGGACGCCCTATAATTTCAGGGATTGATTCTATCACGTCTAATTTATCCACTTATATTGACTTTTACCTACAACCACTTGTCACATCACTACCGTCTCACTTAAAAGACACTACTATGGTTTTACAGGTTTTGGATAATTTTGTTTGGAATGATAGATGTAGATTAGCCACTTTAGATGTGCAAGCCCTATATACCAGCATTCCCCATCAAAAAGGTTTAGAGGCAATTAGGCACTTTCTCCTGACACCACAAACACTACCGATCACACAAATAGAATTTATTCTAACATCCATCAATTTTATTTTGGGTCACAATTATTTTATGTTTGAATCCCTTTATTTTTTACAAATCTTGGGGACGGCGATGGGGACCACTTTTGCCCCATCGTTTGCCAATTTGTATATGGGACTGTGGGAGTCGCTTGAGGTTTTCCGATGTCCTCCTCCACAGCTTAGGCTGTGGAGGAGATATATCGATGACATTATCATTGTGTGGGAGGGTACTGAGGAATCATATCTTCTATTTGTTGATCAACTTAATGCGAATGACTGTAACCTAAAATTTAGTGGTGTTAACAGCTCAGTCAGCATAAATTTCCTTGATTTGGAAATATATATTGAATCCAATACTGTTCAAACAAAAACATTTTTCAAGGCAACAAATGTTAACTCTTATCTCGATCCCTTTAGCTGTCATGATAAAAGATGGGTCCAAAATATCCCCTTCAACCAGTTTCTTAGACTGAAGAGAAACAACTCCAAAATTGAGGATTTTGATAAACAATCCCAATTCCTCAGAAAAAGGTTTCTTGACAAGAATTATAATGAGGAACTGATAGATTCCTCTATAAAGAAACTGGAGAAAATACCGAGGAAGTCACTGACACAATATAAGAAAAACAAAAAGGTTAAGGGCAAAAATACAAAAATTCCCGCTTTTATAACTCAGTTCAGTGACATGCATCATGGGGTCAGAAAGATCCTAAAAAAACATTGGGGGATATTGAAAATGGACCCTGTATTGGGCCCTCAGTTAAACTCACAACCAGGGGTAGTGTTTAAACGTGCGCCAAACCTAAAAAATATGTTGGCCCCTAGCCAAATAACAAGGAAAAATGTTGTATCTGGTGACATTAAAGATCGCTTGGGTATTAAAGGCACGTATAAATGCGGGAAGTGCAAGGCGTGCAACCACATTTGTAAAGGAACAACTGTCACGTCCTGTGCTACTAAAAGGATGTATAATATCAACAGTTTTATTAATTGTCAGACCACGCATGTGGTGTATGTCCTGCAGTGTAATTGTAATTTACAATACATTGGCAAGACAAAACGGCCACTAAAAATGCGTATGTTAGAACATCTGAGAAACGTAAAAAACATACCTAAAACTCTAAAGGTATGCCGCTTACCCCGCTACTAAAACACTTTAAAGCGATACACAATAATGACCCCGCTTGTATTACATTTAAAGGGCTTGAACATATACAAATGAACAGCAGACAAGGAGATAGAGAAAATCATTTATTGAAACGTGAACAGTATTGGATTTACGAAATGCAAACTAGACATCCTATTGGTTTTAATGAACTCATTGAACTTAAACCTTTTTTAAGATAAATAATGTTTATTTTCTTCATTTTTCTTCTTTTTATTAAAATGTAATTAATCTCTCATTTTTATTATATATGTATTAGAATTATATATATTTTTTCATGTGTACATTTATTATGTTTAATTAATATATAAATTGGTATCTGTGTGTTTCTTGTCTTTATACTTAGTGATGGTCTCTTGCAGTGCTGCAGTTGCTGTGTTACAGTTCCCGTTTTGTATTGACTCTGGTAGACCTGTATCACTTGACTATCGCAACATGTGACACTGTCAGGGAAAGAGGTAGCATCACTTTAAGTATTAAGTATTTAGCTGCCAATCTAAGGGCGTTAGATTTGGCGTCTGAGGGGGCTGTCCTTACTAACTCCCTTCCTTCCATAAATACGCGCGGATGACGCTGTACGTGACCTCCTGACGAAGCACGTGGTGCGAAACGCGTAGAGGTCACGACAGGTCATCCTGCGCGTGTTTGCTGAGAGGCTGAGACGGAGCCTGCCTGAGGCTCTAGTGGTGGCTGTTTCATCTTCCCTGGTGCCGCGATCCGGATCCTGTGCGGTCATCTGTGGACCCCCACCTTTGCCCCAGTGTAAGTGTTCGTCTCCCCCTGTCAGCGGCTTTACAGTCCTCTATGGCGGTTTTCATTCAAATCCCCTTGGGCTGTTAGTACTTTCTTTGTTTAATTCTACACTGATTGTGTTTTTTTGTTGTATGTGATGTATTTTCCCTAGACAATTTATGTTAAGAGACCATATGTATGTTTTTATTTTCTGGGCATTTTACTTCCTGAGCTGAGAAGGGGTTGGATCCTCTCAGCTATTTATGTGTGTGTTTTATTAAAATACTGTTATTAACTCCATCTCTTGTGCGCTTCTGTGCAATTTTCTTTCTTTGTTTCTCAGGGTGCCCTCCCCCCTTTTTGAGGGGGGATAACCTCTGAAGTGGGAGCATCTGGGGAGACGCTCCATGCACGAGCAGCACAGGGATTTTTTCCTACAATTACATCTGCAGCACGAGCGCTGAATATCCTATTCCTGCTTTCATGTAGATCAAGAGATGAGGATAAGGCGGCAGAGTTGTAGTTCCTGACCAGGGGTCGGGGTCTGGAGCAGAACTGAGAGAGGAGAATGAGGAGCGTAAAATGGAATCAAAAGCTGGTACTGTAGGTTAATAGAGCACAGTTTTCTGCAGAAATGAGGGGTAGATGGAGATGGTGAGAAGCGAGAGAGCGAAAATGAGATGAGGTGATGGTCAGAGAGAGGAAAGGGGAAAATTGAGAAATCAGAGAGAGAAACGTTTTTAGTGAAAACAAGGTCTAGATAGTGGCCATCCTTGTGGGTGCTGGCTGCAGTCCACTGTTGAAGGCCAAATGAAGAGGTTAGAGAGAGAAAGTGGGAAGCCCATGGGAGAGATGGGTCATCAATGTGGCAGTTGAAGTCCGCAAGGAGAAAACAGGGGAGTCTGAGGAGAGAAAGAAAGAGAGCCGGGATTCAAAGTGAGAGAGAAAGACAAAGGGGGGATGAGTAGGGTTGGGTGGGCGATAGATGACTGCCACGTGGACAGGGAGAGGAGATTAAATCTGGACAGAGTAAGCCTCAAAGGAGGGAAAATCAAGAGTGGGAGGAATAGAAAGGGTACGATAACAGCAGAGAGAGGAGAGGAGGAGCCCCACGCTTCTATCCCTGCCATCAGGGCGCAGAGTGTGGGAGAAAGAAAGGCCACCATATATATATATTTATGTATATTCACTACCTTTTGCTGTTCCAAGATTATGTAAATATGTTCTTTGACTTTCTGATTAAAATTGTGCTTCAGTATTTATTTTGTCCTCCATGTTCAGGTACTGCATACCAAATCTTACCATTTTTATTTTGAGCAATACTCCAACATCACTAAACAGCTTGTTAACATGACACTGTTAAGTATGACCTCTGTTCCCTCATTTATACATTTAAGGTGTGTTTTCCTAAAATGTATCAACTTGAATTCCTCTGACACATGTTATCGCTGCTGCAGAAAGTCTTTGCTATCTTTAGGAGCAGCAGAGATTTCATTCTCTTGTTGGTACAGTATGTAATTTAATTAATGTAAAAGTTGTTTTGAAAAAGGTCAATTACATAGTATTCATTATTTCAGAAAATGTCACTTCCATTTGATTTAGGGATTAAGGTTTGGCCTTTCATTTCTTCCTTGTAGCAGATTACTTGGTTAAAAAATTATTGTTACTATGACAGCAGCTTGTTTAAAAAAAAATCAGAATTTTGTTATTCCAATTACAAACTGCACTATAACGGGTGGCTGCATTAAGAACTCTTATTATGTATTATTTTGCATGTCATAAATATTGTAATAGTTTAATAAAAATTCATTTTTAAAATACTGTATGTAACGATCACCCAGAGAATTTTCATATCTCTAGAGCAGCAAGTCATCCAGTGAAGTACTTACCAAAGTAATCCACCAGGTGGCATTAATTTAAAATGATCTAAATCTTGTAGTAAAAATAATCATCTTATTCCTTGGGAAAAGATATTCCTATTTTGTTTTCAAACTATAAAGATGTTGCACAGCAACAACATTTTATTTGCACATGTCTTACTTAGTTCGCAATTTCTACTTTTTTAAAGGAAGAAGAAATATTGCTTTACAATACAAAATCATCTATAGTCTAAACTGGACTGTAAATTATAGTACAAACAATCTCGTATTACGTCGCAAATTGGGGGGTAAATAAATGAGGGCTACTGTATGCACATGTCTAACTCATTGCAGTGAGGCTGCTATTGTTTGCCCTGAGTTTGACCTCAAATCTACTTTCGTTTTAGTGCTCAATGCTTTCTTGTTGCAGCGCGAAGAATACTCTATAGATAATATAAATGTTTAGTGGCTGCAGCACCGTGAGTGCTAACATCCATCTTCTGGACTGAGTAATTAAAAATAATGCCGACAATCGTTTCGCACACTTTGTCAATGCTAGTGATATTACTGAGGGCTTGAGATATTTTGCTGAGCAGGGGTTTACCTTTCCCATCCCTCCTCCTCCTTCCCCCTTCCCCCTATCTTTCCTCTCAGGTATAGCGTATTCTAAGTAGGGTGACCAGATTTTGAAAATGAAAAACCGGGACACATTTTTTTTTTTTTTTTACATAACAGTTTGTTTGTAGTACACTTATACTTTACTACCATTACTCCTTGTCACATAGTTTTGTGTGTGTGTGTGTGTGTCAGATGACCTCACTAATCAAACCAAAAAAAACCCAGATGTGAATGATTCTGAACCCATTAACCAGTGTCAGGATGCCGCCTCTTCACAATTTCTAAAGCAGAAATCCCGCCTGGGATCTTACCTGATCCACAGTCCCTCAAGGTACTATACTGGAGGGGAGGTTATCCCTACCTGTCTTCTGATGTCTCCAGAGTGAAACTTGAGTCAGATCTGGAAGAAAGCAGTATAGGTTACTTCGGTGTAGGTATACGGCAGATAAGATAAGACATGGAGGGTGAGGGAGACAAGGAGGGTGAGGGAGAGGGAGACAGGGAGGGAGACAGGGAGGGAGAGGTGAGGGAGAGGGTGAGGGAGGGAGAGAGAAAGGGAGAGGGTGAGGGAGGGAGAGAGAGGGGAGGGAGGGAGAGGGTGAGGGAGGGAGAGGGTTAGGGTGAGGGAGGGAGAAAGGGTGAGGGAGGGAGAGAGAGAGGGTGAGGGAGGGAGAGGGTGCGGGAGGGAGGGGGTGAGGGAGGGAGAGAGGGTGAGGGAGGGAGAGAGGGTGAGGGAGGGAGAGAGAGAGAGAGAGGGTGAGGGAGGGAGAGAGAGAGGGTGATGGAGGGAGGGAGAGAGGGCGAGGGAGGGAGAGAGAGAGGGTGAGGGAGGGAGAGAGCGTGAGGGAGGGAGGGAGAGAGGGAGAGAGGGTGAGGGAGAGAGGGTGAGGGAGAGAGGG
>WSYH01004954.1:0-48406 GCA_036426205.1 Ascaphus truei
AAGACAGAACATACAGACAGACAGCACACATACAGCACATACGCACACATACGCACATACAGCAATAACACGCACATACAGCACATATAGCAAACAAGCACATACAGCACCACATACTAGCAAATACAGCACACACATACAGCACATACAGCACAAATACAAGCACAAATACAGCACATACAGCAACATACAGCACACATACAGCACACACAGCACACATACAGCACACATACCAACGCTTTCAAAAGCTTGGTATAAATAAGGGGGGAGCCAATTCCGGTCCCAAGGGCAACCCAGTTCAGGTTTTCAGGATATCCCTGCTTCCGCACAAGGGGTGCAGCATTATGACTGAGCCACTTATTGAGGCACATTAGAGGGGTGGGGAGGGGGGGTAAATGTGAGGGGTAGATTTCTCTAACTATTTTTCCCTTCACTCGTGTGAATGTGAGTTAAAGGCAAAGCCCCTCAGCCTCCAGCTGTCCTCTGGTAAAGAGAGGATGATTCATTATGACTCAACCACTGATTGAGCCACCTGTGTGGAAGCAGGGATATCCTGAAAACCTGACTGTTGGTGGCCCTTGAGGACTGGAGTTGTCCACTCCTGGCTATAAATAATGACATATATGAACAAATTCTCTTTGATTACAACATTTAGAGCCACGGAGAACACGGAGAGAGCCACGGACCCCCTGTAACGTCCGAATCAGGTCGCTGCCTGTGCTCACTTCCGTTCCATCAAACTGCGTGCCGCACCGCGGCAGCCTGATCACCTTACACAAAGCGTCAGAGAGCTCCTGGCATGCCTGGGCCCGTCCCAGGTCAGGTCGCAGAAGAGTGGAGGGAAGTCACAAACCTGCAGGGGCATGCCAGGGCCGTCCCGTCCCAGGTCAGGCGCCAGAAGAGCTGGAGGGAGAGTCCACAAACCTGCAGGGGCATGCCAGGGCCCGTCCCGTCCCAGGTCAGGTCGCAGAAGAGCTGGGAGGGAGAGCACAAACCTGCAGGGGATGCCAGGGCCCGTCCGTCCAGTCAGGACGCAGAAGAGAGCTGGAGGGAGGTCACAAACCTGCAGGGGCATGCCAGGGCCCCCCGTACCAGGTCAGGCAGCAGAAGAGCTGGGGGAGAGTCACAAAACCTGCAGGGGCATGCCAGGGGCCATACCAGGTCAGGTCGCAGAAGAGCTGGCGGGAGATTCACAAACCTGCAGGGGCATGCCGGGCTGTCCGTACCAGGTCAGGTCGCAGAAGAGCTGGGAGGGGAGAGTCACAAACTGCAGGGGCATGCCAGGGCCCGTCCGTACCAGGTCGCAGAAGAGCGGAGGGAGATTCACAAACCTGCAGGGGCATGCCAGGGCCCGTACAAGGTCAGGTCGCAGAAGAGCTGGAGGGAGATTCACAACCTGCAGGGGGCATGCCAGGGCCGACCCGTCAGGTCAGGCCGCAGAAGAGCTGGAGGGAAGAGTCACAAACCTGCAGGGGCATGCCAGGGCCGTACAAGGTCAGGTCGCAGGAGAGCTGGAGGGAGAGTCACAAACTGCAGGGCATGCCAGGGCCGTCCAGTACCAGGTCAGGCCGCAGAAGAGCTGGAGGGAGAGTCACAAACCTGCAGGGGCATGTCAGCGTCAAACTCGAACTTTGGGATGAGCTTGGACCATGGCTCAAACTTCTTGCTTTCTGGGTCGATGTAATAGTCGAACACCAATCCCTGGGACGGAAACTTGATGGTCTTGAATTCAGTCACCCACCATTTGCTGAACTCCACTCTGTAATCAACCAGCTGGAAGGTAAGAAGAAGGGGTAATAAAAGAAGAATGGAAAGACATTAGGACGCAAGAATGTTTTTACAGCACGTAAAGGTGCAATCCCACACAGCATGCCGGGAAAAGAAGATTAGGTAGCTCTCATTTTGGGGGGAAATAATCATACAAATTGCTTTTATTACGGGGTTTTAAACAGGAGAATATTTGTCAGTGAAGTGATTTTTACCCTCACTCACACATTATTAAATCAGACAAAGGGAGCAGCCAAGAGGAATGAGACCCCCTCCCACGTTTCGTCATCGTGTTTAAATGCCTTTAAAAGAAAATGATTTGATAATATTTATAGGTATGAAAAAAAAAAGCCAATCCCCCAGAAGTGACCCATAAACAGGTCACTGGCTGTACTTATACATTGCTCTAGGAGGGACTGACCCCTTAGTCATGTCACTGCCATTGGTACACTTTGCCCTAGGAGGGACGGAACCCGTAACAGTCAGTGCCATTGGTACACTTTGCCCCTAGGAGGGACTGACCCCTTAACCATGTCACTGCCATTAGTAAACTTTGCCCGTAGGAGGGACTGACCCCTTAACCCTGTCACTGCCATTGGTACACTTTGCCCCTAGGAGGGACGGACCCCTTAACCATGTCACTGCCATTAGTACACTTGCTCATAGGAGGAACGGACCCCTAACCATGTCACTGCCATTAGTACATTTTGCTCGTAGGAGGGACTGCCCCCTTAACCCATGTCATGCCATTAGTACATTTTGCTCGTAGGAGGACTGACCCCTTAACCCTGTCACTGCATTAGTACACTTGTTCGTAGGAGGGAATGAACCTTTACAGAACATAAAACAGTCTTCAACATGAGGAGCTTTCAAATAAATAAAAATCACTCAAGCAGATAAAGGGTTTAGAGTAATTATATTGTAAAAGCGTTTTTTAACCTTTTCTTTACAACAAAAGCCTTGACATTATCGATGTAATGGTTTGGCAAGGGATTAATACACGGAGTGCAGAATTAAATAAGGACCTTCGGTTAGCCTCAGGGAGGAAGAGAGAGCTGGGGAGAATTGTACGACAAGTTTTAAAGAAACACTTTTTACAAAATCTGCGAGGGTGTGGAGAAAATGTTTCATCGCCATTATTCAAAGCGACAGGTAGAATGGGCCTCCGAAAAAAAATAACTTCATTACAACAATCTAAAAAACACAAATACCAACGTTTGGTCCGTAAGAGGGACGGCCACAACCCAACAGTGAAGAGGGTGACGACACAGAGAGAACATCTCCAAAGTGGTTTAGCTTAATGAATTGATCCCTGCTCATTGTCGCCTCTCGGCACCGTCTCCTCGTACAAACGCTCGCAGAAAGGTTTTCAGAAATTCTATTATGTATATTGCCGGTGCTTCGGATTGATGTTGCGTTCGACGGCAAAGGAAAACTACTTTCCTAAATGAAAATAACTATATTGTCCTACAGTCATCCTCATCATTCTATGTATTGTATTGTAGCATATAGCTGGGCTGCCGGTTTTAATAAAGATGCCCTAGATTGTAGCTGAACAAGTCGTAAACCATTAGCTCGTGGCAGGGTAGGCAATAAAATCAGCATTAGACTTTAGAAAGCAAAGCGTATGTTCCAGTACACGGTGTTCCTACCCGGCAGTGCAGCTCTGCAAAGGTTATATTGATTGCAAAGGCGTCCATCATCTACACAAATAACTGGCTGTTGGGGCTACAGAAAAAAGATTGTGGGCACTTTGCAGCAGGGAAATAAAGAGGTGAAGTGTAATCCGCAAGGCGATGCGACGTTCCGCGAATCTCCCAAATATAAAGATGATAAGAAGGTGGTAAGGAGGTTTCGTTCCTCCGCATGTAAATCCTGATCCCACTTTCATTTACACTAGGACTCCGACGTTCTGATTAAATGTAATAAATACTCAATATTTTGCCTTTAAGAAGCTAAATAAATATGTTAAGTACTATTCCTTTTCTTTTTTAAAGAACACTATTATTATAGCAAATGGAAATATTATGATGCTCATCTCATGTCTTAGGCAGGTCTGCAACCCGCCTTTCCCCATTATCACACAGCACACAGCACTTCTACTGCAGAAAGGGATTCTAGGAAAGACATGCAAATGAGCACACTTTTGAAAACACCTCGGATGCAAAATGTCCATGGATGACATCACAGGATTACACAGTTGGACAGCAGAGAGTGACACACCGGCACGCAAATTCGTTTTTTGCACTTAAATTGATCGTTTCTAAACGCTCTATAAGTCTGGCTTTTTTATTCTACAATTAGGTGCTTGTGTTCTATTATAGATTTACCCTAACACTGCGCTTTGTGCACCTGGTACATCAAAGGCTGGCACGCGGACAGGAGATGTCATACTAAAAAGACCAGTTTTCAAGAGGATGGATCGGTCAGCCCGATCAAAAACGGAAGTCCAGTTCCTCTCACACTCCATTACCGCGGCGGTTGCCAGAAGTCACAGCTCCCCCACTTCCATTACCATCGGTGGTGCAGAGTCCAGGTTCTCTCCCACTTCCATTACCATCGGTGGGGTGCCAGAAGTCCAGGTCTCGCTAGTTCCATTACCATCAAGGTGCCAGAAGTCCAGTTCCTCTCACTTCCATTACCGTCGGCGGTTGCCAGAAGTCCAGCTCTCTCCACTATCCATTACATCGGTGGGGGCCAGAAGTCCAAGTTCTCTCTACTTCCATTACCATCAGGTGCCAGAAGTCCAGTTTCTCTACCACTTCCATTACCATTGGTGGTGCCAGAAGTCCAGCTCCTTCCATTACCATAGGTGGGTGCCAGAGGTCCGGTCCTCTCCACTTCCATTACTTCGGTGGATTACCGAACTCCAGACCTCTCCACTCCGTTAGATTGGTGGTTTCCAGTCATGGCATTGGAAATCTCTTAAGTTGCTATCCCAGAAGTTCGCTGGGACTTGGGTCCGGCAGGGGAAAACATATCTATCGTTATCGCCATATTTTTATTGTTACAAATAGCTGTTCATGCCATGTATACATATACATGTTCCCTGCAACTTTTCTTACAAAAAATATATAACAAATGGAAACAGCAAGAATTTCTACACCCTTCTTATTACTGTAGGGCAAGGGGTGGGCAATTCACTCCTCAAGGGCCACTACAAGTCCGGTTTAAAGATATCCTGCTTCAGCTAAGGGGTGGTCATTGACTGAGACACTGATTGAGCCACCTGTGCTGAAAGCAGGGATACCCTGAAAACTGACATGTTGATGCCCTTGAGATCTGCAGTTGGACACCCCTGTGTGGGCATACTGTAATAAAAAGGCAATACAAAAGGGTTATATATAGTAAGTAATCAAATACAGTACACAGGTCAATCTAATACAGATGTAGTCTGGATATTCTTCCGTGGGTAAACAACGTCCCATTTTACCACGGAAGTATCAGAGCTTCCATACAAGCAGCAGCTTCACAGTATAAGGATTACCCCCCTTAGGCCGCGCTTATAGTGCCGGCGACATCGCGTCCAAACAAATGTATTGAATCCGTCGGCGTGCGCGTACAGTAGGAGCGAGGCTTGGTCGCGATCGCGGAAGTCAATTCAATTTTTTCATAGCGACCGCGCGTGATGTCACCGGCGCTATAAACGTGGGCCTTGGTGTTAATACCGAATATTACAGCATATCCCAGCCAGACTGGCGCAATGAAGCTGGTATATCTGTAATGCCGGATTGTACGGTGGTCCATCACCGACATTAACCCTAACCTCAGGTCGCCGTATGCTTCGTTTGGAGTCGGGGACGGTCGGGCGACACCGGTCACGTGGTAGGGATCACGGAAGGTCTGCGCAGTTTCCGTCACAGAAATGATTAAAGTGGCAGAGTAAACATTAGGGGGGTTTTGTAAGGGGAAAGTTACACCTTTAATTAAGAAAATAAAAAATTAAAAAAATTTCATTACTATATATGGGAAAGATGTCTGTTCGCGGTTGTATTGGATGCCCAAATTCTAAGCGATTGTCGTTAGTAGAGCGGTGGTTTTGTTGTGTGCACCGGTGGGAGAGTGGGTGTTTGTGTTGCGGTTTGGTACAATCTATTTTAATTATGCGTTATAATCTCTGACAAGCAAAGTCAGTGACTGGGTGTGTTGTAGCTGGTAGGCTGATATATATCTGGGACATAAAAGCACCCAGCCTGGTGGCAGATAAGGAGAGTCAAATAGTTATAAAGTTTACAAAAAAACAGACGGAGAGAAGAAAGAGAGGAGTCGTCCTCACGTGAGGAGAAGAAGTAAGAAGAGGAGAGCGACGGTAAGAATTGGGGACATCATAAATATTAAAGGAAAGTGATGGGAGAGGGAGAGAGATGAGGGGGGGGAGGGGGGGAAGAGAAGATGAGGGCGGAGAGACAAAGATGAGTGGGGGAGGGGGAGAGATGAGGGGGGGAGGGAGAGAGAGAGGGTGGGAAGGCAGAGAGATGAGGGCGGGGAGGCAGAGAGATGAGGGGGTGGAGGCAGAGAGATGAGGACGGGGAGGGAGAGCAATGGGGGGGGGAGGAGAGAGCAATGAGGGGGGGGAGGGAGAGAAATGAGGGGGGGGAGGGAGAGATTGGATTCTTAGAATTCCCAAGCAACGCCCGGTACTTTCAGTTACTTCTTTATATGAGAGTAATAGGATGAGAGTAATAGGATGAGAGTAATAGGATGAGAGTAATAGGGTGTAACCGCACCTGATCCTGGAACATGGCACCACCAAAAGCCCAAACTGCCGCAAACACAAAGTAGAGTTCATACAGTTCTTTGGGGCAATCTGCTGGGGTGTTCTCTTTAGTCAAAAGACACTCCAGGAGGTGGCAGAGCATCTGAACCATACTCTGCTCCGCGATGGGGATGATCTTCTTGAACCTGTTTAGGAGAAGACACAAGACCGCTGAAACTGACGGGAGGAAGAAGAGTACCTTGTACTAGTATAATAAAGAAAAACCTGGCGCCAAATAGTCAGTGGAATGTCCTGTACTCCTCAGGGGAACCGCACACTTGCTCGACAGACCATGCAAAGAAAGAAAAGAAACAAACAAACAAAAATCATAGCGCAAACTGTAGGGTAAGCGTATTGTACTAATACACAAAACAGGTTAAGAATCCTAGCGATTAAGAACAATTTTATTATAAAAGAACTATGCCAAGACCGACTATGGCAAATACAAAGAACCAGCAGGTCATCCGGAGCACAAAAAATTGGAGCCCTACTTACATACAGCAAGATTAAGCTCGATGGTAGGAACAAGTCATAAGTAGAGATGATCTCCCTGGCGGGTGATGCCTCTGCTCCACTGCGGCTCAAACACCGTCAGTCCTTCGATGGAACCGGAACAGCTCCGGCCGTGGGGGCTGGTGTGCGGGGTCCAACAGCTCTGCACCGCGTGTGTGACACAGTCTCACTTCCTCTACGGAACAACCGGAAGTCTCTGCGCGCCCGCGCGGATAGTGCCCGTTGTGTCGTTAAAGGAACAGCTGGCAGCTGAAGGGAAAGCGGGGCTCCAAGCCAAATGTCCGTCAACGTCCAAAGTCAGTCAGATAGGGCGTGCCACTAGCCCTACGCGTTTCGTAGATGTACACTCATACTTCTCTAGGGGCTGAAAACATGATATTGGTGAACAAATAGATATACCTAGCCAATTAAAATATTGAGTCGTTTATAATTTAAAAAGCTGTATGTCATTAGTACCAATCGCTACATGGACTCTTAGACATACATGCCATCAAACACATAAAAAACACATATAAAAACACATAAAACAACAGTGCCATCATATGCACAAGTTTGCTATATACCCTAATGTCATATGTATATTCAATAAACCAATAGTGGTATGAAGATATTCAAACTCTCCCCTTGGGTATATATAATTGATACACAAACTCCTTCTGCTCGTAATTTCAGCAGGTGCTGCACTAGTCACTGACACAAAAGTTAACTCTCTCCTCACTTTTATCACTAGACCAATCTATTTCCTAAGAAAGAACCCATCAAAAATCTTGTTAAGACCATGGGGGACAGGGTATCAGTTCAAAGATCCAAAAGGCTCACGTTGTTTATATGTTTAATAATGTCCCCACCTCTCCAGCTGGAGTACATAACTCAATGGGTTGACAGACCAGGCCCTTTGGGTCTTGACGTGATGCAACAAAAAAATGGTGGGACACACTGGCGTTGTTAGACCGGTCTTTATGTGATAGACATGTTCGTAACCATACGTCTTTGGAGGTTCTACCACGTGCTCCACATATTGCAAAGCGCATGGGCTGCACCAACAAACTAAATTACAAATTGCGTATTGCATGTAAGTGTGCCGACATAATCTTGTGATTTTCAGTAACATTAGATCAATATAAACTCAATGTTACACCTACTTATTTGCTGCTTATGTCACTTTTTGACATGGTTGAACCCATTAGGCCTTTGTGTGGTACATTTTATCTTCCCTGATGAACGGACAACTAGGGTGCAATTTGTTTGTAAATTATTGCTTTAGAAAAATCTAGAAGGTTTGGAGTAGTACATCGTGAAAGGGTGTAGCGATCGTAGCAAAGAATTGGCCAGAGTGTTCGGCAAAGATGTTCTTATCTTGGGGCACATTCAGGCGTCTATCTGGGTTAATGAAAGAGATGTTGTTACCTTCCTGATCCTAACCCTTTTTCTTTAATTGAAGGGAGCCTGTATTCTGCTCAATATCTGAGTAAACCCAGGGATTATTGTGCTCTCAAGGTCTTCTAATAGGGTAATTCCTTTCAAGAAATTTTTCTTTAAGTTCTCCGCCTGTACCGCAATGACACTCCAAATTTAGCGCAATTGACCGCTTCCGCCGGATGAGATAACTGCCTTTGGGGATGTTCTTACTCCATTTGCGGCATTATGGACATTGGCCATGACATCTATGTTGGCTGTTACGCGGTTTTTAAAATAGTTTGGAGTGTTGTATTTGATCATATCAATGATGTTACATGATTGATGGATTAAGAAATTAAGGGTTCTATCAAAATGGCACAACAAATCTCAAATCTCTTTCTTCGCACTAGTAAGTATAAGATAAATACTTAATACCTCCAATCCCCACTCCCATCCCGAAATATAGTTCATCAAGGTAGCGCGCCAGAGCACGATGGTTGGCACCAAATGGGCAATGGATTCCAAATAACCTCTTCTCCCATTGCCCCAAAGATGTCGGCCTAATCTGGTGCAAACCTCCGTGCCATAGCGGGCCACATAACCTGCAAATAATACGTAAATTATAACAAAAATAATTGTGGGTAAGTATAACCTATTCCAATCAATCAGAAAAGGCTTCCTCTTAATGCTGTGAGACATAGTGCACCTCTTCGAAGGTGCCTTAGTGGCCCCTCTCACCCATATAGATGGTCTCCATAGGTTCTAGAGGGATTGTGTGACTCTGCCTGTTACCCATACCAGCTGGATTCAAATCAATTCACGCAGAGGAACAGAAAAACTGGTGTGTGGTGCTTTTAAATGTGGATTTAATTGACTACAAGTGGCTGTACATAATAGGCATAATTGTGATAAATTTGATGTAAGTGATCGGATTCCAGAAATAAAGGTCGACCGGCGGATGGTGAAGGTCTTGTGAATTTTGATAAAATTAAACAATGGATTGTGGGGGCCATTATTTAAGCCGTCCATATTGCTGAGTGATGCTGACTGGAAAACCTTTATCTAGAAGGGCAAACAAGCTATGGAATGATGATGTCCGTCGGGTCATGTCAAGGGGGAGGTAAGTGGCAGTGTCACAAGCAATCTTGAGATTCTTGGACGTATTAAGTATGTCCCTCACTACCCACTCCCCCCCCTGGTCAGTGGTTGATTCAATCGATTCGTTGCGGTAATGGATTTACTGCAAGCTTTTTTCAGGACGTATTAAGATTATCTTTTTTATATTGAAAGTGCGACTCGACTGTTCCAAATGCTCTGGGAAAAACCAATGTTAAACAAAACGTGTTGACAAAAGTGACCCTGGACAAACTGGGGTAAACGGGCTTGTTCCTAAAGGGAGCAGTGCTGCATTATATTGATCATACTCCCTGAGTCAATGGTTCTGATGGCATCTTAGCAAAATATTTTTAGAGCTAGTGTTTCTAGCAAATTTTTGCACCATTCCATAAAACAGCTGAGATGTTGGGACCAAAGGGCCTGGTCTGGGTTTACAACAAAACATTGAGGTATGTACCCAGACTGGGAGGTGGGGACTTATTAAAACATAAAAACAGCGTGAGGGCGTTTGGATATGTTGAAAATGAAAGGACCCTGTCCCCCATGGGTGTAACATGATTTTTGAATTGGTTCTTTCTTAGGGAAATAGATGGTCTAGTGATAAAAAGTGAGGAATGAGAGTAACTTTGTTAGTCAGTGGACTTAGGCAGCCCTGCGGAATTTTAAAGCAGAAGGAGTTTTGTGTTGTAGCAGTATATATACCAAGTGGAGAGTTTGAGATTTCATACCTATTGGTTTTATTGAATAAATAGACATTAGGGTATATACAAACTTGGGAATATGATGGCACGTTGTTTTTAGGTGTTATAGGTGTTTTTATGTGTTGAGTATGTTAGTATAAGAGGTCCATTGTAGCGATTTGGTTATCTTGACATACAGGCGTTTGAATTATAAACGAGCAATTAATTGAATTGGCTAGGGTATAGCTTGGTCACCAAGTAAATTGTTTTCAGCCCCTCGAGAAGTAGAGTGACTCCATACAGAAACGCGTGGGCTAGTGCACAGCCAACTATCTGATTACTGACTTTGGACGTTTCGTTGAGGAACATTTGGCATTGGAGCCAAGCTTTCCCTTCAGAGCAAGAGTTCCTTAAGACAACGAGGCACTATCGCGCTCGGGCGCGCAGAGACTTCTGTTGTTCAGTAGGGGAGCGCTGGACGTGTGCTACAGCGGTGCAGAGCTGTGGACACGCCCACACAGCCCCCAAGGCCGGAGATGTTCCGGTTACCATCGAAGGACTGACTGGTTTTGAGCCGCAGTGGGAGAGAAGGATCACCCGCCAGGGAGATCATCTCACTAGGACTGTTCCACCATGGAGCTTACTCTTGCGTTGTATGTAAGTAGGCTCCAATTTTTGTGCTCCGGATGACCTCGGGTATTTGATTGGCCATAGTCGGTCGTGGCATAGTTCTTTTACTAATAAAATTGTTTTAATTATCGCGGATTCTTAACTGTTTATGTGTATTAGGACAATCTGCTACCTAAAGTGTTGCGCTATGATTTTGGTGTTTGGTTCTTTTTGCATGGTCTGTCGAGCACGTGGGTTCCCTGCGGGGTACAGGACATCCACTGACATTGGCCGCCAGGTTTTTCTTATTTTAGTTTTTCTGTTAGTACTGGCTATCCACAGGCAGCCGCCTTTATACAAGATTGTGAATATCACACTGTGTATTCCACTTAGCGCTTAGTCACATTTTTTTATTCCCACTTGTACTAGTATGTTACCACATTCTATAGGTTAAACCAGTGGTTGCACAAAGTTAGGGGGCTATGTTTTGGGGGGCGAGGGAGGTTTGCAGAGGTCCCATGCTCTCCCCAACGAGTTCAAAATGCCGGGGGAACGCCTTTTTTTTTCTTTTTTTTTTTTTTTTTTTTTTTGGTGTTTTTTTTTTTTTTGTTTTTTGGGTGGTGGGTGTTGGGGTTTTTTTTTTTTTTTTTTTGGGGGTTGTGGGGAGTTTTGTGTTGGGGTTTGGGGTGTTGGGGTGGGTGGGTGGGGTTGTGTGCGTTTTTTGGGTGGTTGGGGTTTTTTTTTTTTTTTGTTTTTGTTTTTTTTTTTTTTTTTTTTTTTTTTTTTTTTTTTTTTGTGTTTTTTTGTGTTTTTGGGTGGGGGGGTTGTTGTGTTTTTTTTTTTTTTTTTTGGGGGGGGGGGTGGGGTGGGGGGGGGGGGGTTTTTTTTTTTTGGGTTTTTTTTTGGTTCTTTTTTTTTTTTTTTTTTTTTGTGGGGGGGGGGGGTTCTGGGGGTTTTTTTTTTTTGGGGGGTTTGGGGGGGTGGGGGGGGGGGGGGGGGGGGGAGCCTCGCAACCTCAAATACCTTGATTCTGCCGGCTCGGGAACGTCTCCATGAAAGTGGCACAAATGACGCGCGGGTCAAATGAAGTGACATACAGACCCCAAGAGTCATATGACGCCTGTGATCAAGGTAGGGGGTGGGGGGGGCGCCGAGCACCGGAGGAGGAAAGGCAGAGGGATACAGAGGCAAAGTTTGCGCTATCAAAGGTTAAGCAATAATTAACAAATAAAGTACTAATACGTATACACACACATATTATATCCACACAAATCGCAGGAGTTATAGTCATATATATAAGGGTGCAAAAGTCATATGGAAGAAAGGGGCCAAATTCAAGAAGTTTTAACGATAAGAGAGATGTGTTGAATGATCTGGCTGGGCAGTATCAGGGAGGACAGTGGTTGCATTCGCTCTCCCAGAAGTCCTGGGCCTTATCGCATGCCTATGGATCTTCTCCCAGGTGAGGGCAAGGACATCCAGAGGACTGGAATTTAACGAGTAGTCTGGTCTTGACAAAAATAAATACACTACTGGCAACGTTTACCGTCCAAGTGGTCATAAATAAACGCGAGGTCTGCCGTCAGGGCCGAGTTCCAAGACCATGAGACTACACCAAGCGAAACTTTTGCAGGCATACTAAGGGGACCCATATAAGGCGTGACCGGGTGCTCTTATTTATTAAAAATCAAAATAAGGGAAAAGCGGACGCTGCGATCACGGCGCTAATGCCACCACAGTAGAAAAGCCACAGACTCCTTCAGGGTTCATCTCCATGTCCATATATCCGGCTCTGTGCTCTAACAGTGAGCAGTCAATTCAGCCGCACGGGTTTCCTTTTAGCGGCAGGCTTACGGATCATTGAAAAGGTCAACAGATAGATCAGATATCCAGCTAATGCGAACAGAGGACTGACAGTGGTGCGGAGGAGCAAGAGCCGGCAGATACAGGTCCGGAGAGAGGTCTGAAGTGTGATGTGCAGGAAAAACTTCCAGCAAATGATACCCTCCACAAATCCTTGAATCCGCGCGTGCCCGCAGGAAAGCAGCAGCTCTACATCAATGGGTCTGGCGTTCCCAGGGCCCCAGGGGTAGCGCTATGCATAATCTACACGCGGGTTCCGTAGGGAAGTCTTACAGGAGAGGAACGAAAGAGGGGGGGCACACCCACTTCATCAGTGACTCCACGGTCATGGATCCCTGGTGACCTTATGTCAAGGGTGGCCAACTCAGCCTCAAGGGCTACCAAACAGGCCAGGTTATTGGGAATCCCTGCTTCAGCACAGGAGGCAAGTTTCAACGACTGAGCCACTGATTTAGCACCTGTGCTGAAGCAGGCTATCCGTAACCAGACCCCATTGGGGGGGCCCTTGAGGATGGAGTTGGCCAAGGCTTGCGCGGTTTGAACCAGGGGGTCCCAGAGAGAATATGCACACTCAAGTCGCTAGGGACCCCGATACCGAGGTGGTATCATTTTTTTACTCTTGCCAAAGAAAGCTGCCTTAGTTTTTTTTTTTTAGGGTGGCCAATCGGACGCGGCAAGTCTCAGTGACGTACGGCTTCACCCGACAGAAGCAGACTCACGGCCATATTGGTTTCCACAGACAAGAGTTTGTAAGGCACGGGGAGTTGGGACACACTTTGTTTCAAGTATAAGGTAAACAAAATAAATAATAATTTTTAGTAATATATAATATATACGTTACCATCCAGCAGAGAGCAGACCGCAAAGCGAGACAGCACTCAGAGGTAAGTCAGCAAAAATAATGATTGAAAAGACACAAAAATCGAATTTTTGGGGGAATGGGAACTTTAAAGAACTTCAGGCTCCCATTCAGAAGACGGATCCCCGGCAGCGCGATTCGGCAGGACATGTCTCCGCGCACCGACTGCGCTGTTTGTCCGAGGCCGGGGGAGGGACGGGCAGTCTACTACGTGTTTTGGTTTGATACCTTTTTAATTGGCCAAATAGAGTGGTTTAGATGAAATATAGGGTACGAGCTTTCCAAACCTCCAAAGGTTTCTACAGCAAGTGGAGTCAGAAGAGGAAGGAAGGAAACCCTAAACTTCAGCCGATTGACCTTGGAGAGATCACAAACGACCAGGCTCTTCTAAAGGATAGCAGATGGCTACGAGAGCTGAGTTAACGCACAGAACCGAGACGCACCATCAAGAAACAGTAGTCATTTAGAAAGAGAATAAGCGTGTGGGATAGCGGTTGTTGTCTTTCTTACTGATGCTCAAGTATTACCTTGATCTGAGAGTGTCCGGCAAAGGGGCAAGTACGGTCAACAGGCTAGTCAGGTTGGCTCCTCAGGACTGGATTTCCCCTATGTCAATCCAAACTGGTGACTGGGGATCCAACCTAGATCTGCCGGATTGAGGGTACGGATCCCTGGAAAGAGATACAGGCGTATGGTCAATAATCGTGGTTGGGTGCCTAGCCATAGAGTACACAATCCTACTGCCGGAAGACACCTACGGCTATTCACTGAATCGGCCGAAACAGTGTCTTCCACCGCAGAAGATTAGTCTTATGCATAGCACTTGATTAGTAAACATGGGCAAACGCAGGTAATCGTAAGTCAAATACTATACCACTACAAGAGTGAAGGAGGGAGATGCTTTTCCCTCCCTTCCCCTTTCTTTTTTTTTCGCGCGAGACACGTGCGCCATTTGGGGAGTGGATAGTAGAGAGGCACGGGGAACGTAATTTGATCAAGGTGGCAATGGGCACTAATGTTAAGCGAATGACACTGGATTTTACCCCACAAGCTGGTATATTCAATAGAACATCCAGGCCACTGAAACATAGTCTTTATGGAAAAGGAGTAGGCCAGTTATCTACCGAAGAGCAGCAACCCCCATCAATACTTTGTTTTTGACATCATTTGCTCTGAGGTTGGCGGGGGGGTGGGAGGGCTAAGAGGAAATATGAAAGAAGTATTTCATGGAAAAGGTGGTGGAGCATGGAACGCGCCCAGCAGAGGTGGTAGGGTTTGTGTGGTCTCCGAAAGAAAAGAAAATGCTTGGGATAGACATAACGATAACCTACAGCAGAGGATCAACCAGCGGTTTTTTCACGGCAGATCGGAGTAGGGGCACAAGTCCCCTTATCTCCCGTTCAAGTTCTAGGTTTCTAAAGTTTTTACCCCATATCTCTAGCAGGCGGGGTATCAAAACCCCAGTCTCAGAACCCCCCAAAAGGCAGATTTTCAGGCTATACCTGCTTAGCACAGGTGCTCAATCAGTGTCTCGTGAAGATGGAACCACTGATTAAGCCACCGTGCTGAAGCAGGGTAGCGGAAAACTGAGGAGCTGGGTGGGGGGGAGAGGTGTCTTGGGACTGAAGTTGAGAAACACCGGATATCTGGATTCAACTATTTGTCCTCCAGCTCCGGGGGAGACCTCCTGTCAGGGCAGGAGAGAAGAAGAAACATTAAAAGATGTTAAATATGAAAAAGTATTCTTAAGCAGTAACTCGTCCCATCAGAGAGCAGAGGTTTGCCAGAGACCAGTAACCACACGGTATTCTCTAGGTTCAGTAATAAAAATGTCTCACGTCTGGGAGGATACTCTACCTAGACGGAAACGGTGGGCGGATAATAGAGTAGGTGCGAAAGTGGCTGTTTCAAACAACAGCCTATGGTGGATTCAGCGGGATCCTACGTTTTGCGGGCGAGGTCGGACCTAAGAAAGTGCCAACGTTAACGGCTGGTGGAGCATCGGGGCACGGCCGTCCCTGTTGGGACACTTGTACAGAGAACCCCGTGGCTGGAAGGGTAGGCTGTGTGTATCTTGTTGTAATACTGTTACCACCCCCATCCCCCCCACCATGGTTGGCCTTCCAGTCCCCATTCGTTTCGCACACAAAAAAGATGTCCAAGTCAGGGGTTGGGCCCCCCGAACAAGCTATTTAAAAGATAAGGGTTATTACCACACATAGTGGGGCATAATTTAGGTATTGATGAGGAAAACGCCAATCTTTCCGTCACTCCTCTTCTTTGACACTTTCTGTATGTGTCTCACGTCTGCCCCCCCCCCCCACCCCCAACTTATAAGTCTCCAGGTCCTCTGGTCGGGAGCACTGGTTGTTTAGGCAATCCCCCCAAAAATTTATTTTGGAAACAATTTGCGATCAATTGGCTTCCTGAACTAAATGCTAAAAGCAAGTACTGGTACTACAAGCTGAATTTTAGAGGGCCTACAACCCGTGAATGGTTGTCAATCAAGTGTTGAATCTTATTCCTGCTTGCCCTTATCAGAGAGCCAATCAGATAAGGGAGGGGGTGAGGGGGGGGGCCTCGGCCGTGCAAAAACTCTGGAGGATCACCAGTGATATCAGACAGTAGGGAGCACCAGAGGAAATCGGACCCCTCAGTCCGTTGTTTTAGGACCGACTGAAGGTGTTAGTTAAATGGTAAAACTGCATCAAATCCCCGCAGCTGTAACCCTTAGACACGTCATCGCTATAGAACACTGATCCTAGGAAAAATTGTCACTTTAACTTTAAACCCTCGATAGAGTTCCCCTTGATTGCACCTTTGTCATCCAGACAGTGTTGAGAGACTCAATCCAACATCGGATCCAATATATCCATCAAGGCAATCCCTACTGAGGGGCCGTCGTGTGCCCACATGGCTAGTTCCCGCATGATGGAAGAAAAAGCCCTGGAACATCAACCCTATGTAATATAGTTTCCCAATACTATCACCATATTCATTGAGATAAAGATTGTACCTAACGTTACAACGTTCCAAACAACATGCTCTAGGCTTCTTTATGTTTGTATAATAAAACACCAACCATCTCACTGTTACACCAGACATTTCAGAAGTCCTAATACATTGAAGAGTAAGTAAGATAGGGAAAAGGGCCTATACGGGTGAAGGGAGGGGTAATACACACAGACATACACGCATACATCACGCATACAACATGGGAAAGGGGAAGAGTGAAGAGGTTGTTACCGATGTGATTAGGCAATGCTTTAATATAAAGGTGAATGTACAGGATCGTCTTTGAGATGTGGAGAGAGGGAACCTGCTGGTAGTCACGGAACGGAAAGGAGGCGCACCACGAACCTTTGGAACCAGGGACATACGTGAGTTCGTTGCTTCATGTGTTCCCAGTTTTCATTGGACTTTAGGTATGTTATGGGTGATTGTACATGTACGGTTTTCAGGACTGTCTTTATAACATTACCTCTCTTTCACTAGTGTTAGGCACCGAACCAGCGGTGATACACCGGTACCGCGTCCCTTACCTTATGAAATACTCTCATCGGTTCACTATATGAGAGCTCTTTTATAACCATGTATTTGTCTGTACATTGGTCTTTAGCACCACACAAGTTCTTTCGGTGTAACAAAATTAGGATAGCAGGGCAGAGGGGGAGGAGGGGGGGGAAGAGGGGACTTGGGAGAGGGGGGGGGAAAAGACGGGGGGGAGTGCAGGGGGGGGGAAGAGGATAGGGGAGGAGGCGGGGGGGGAGAGGGGGAGGAGGGGTGGGGTGGGAAAGATGAGTGGGCAGGAGGGGGGGGAAGAGGGGGGGAGGATACGGGGGGGTCGGAAGAGAGGGGGAGGAGGGGATGGGGAAAAAGGGGTGGGGAAGATTGTTGGAGGAGGGGTGTGGGGCAGAGGGGAGGAGGGGGAGGGGTGTGGAAGAGGAAGTGGGGACGTGAAAGGGGGGGTGGAAGGGGGTGAGGGGTGGTGGTGGAAGAGGGGTGAGGAGGGGCCGGTGGAAGAGGGTGAGGAGGGAGGGGTTGGGGGGGAAGAGGTGGTCTGGGGGAGGGGGGAGGGGTGTGGCAGAGGGGGAGGAGGGGTGTGGAGAGGTGCGGAGGAGGGGGGGGGCAGTGGTGTGGAAGAAGAAGAGGTGTGGAGGAGGGATGTGGAAGGAGGTGTGAGGAGGGTGTGGAGAGGTGGGAGGAGGGGTTTTGGACAAGGGGGATGTGCAGAGGTGTGAGGAGGGGTTGGCCAAGAGGTGGTGAGGCGGGGGGGTGTTGGCCAGAGGGTGTGTGAGGAGTGGTTTGGCAGAGGTGTGAGGGGGGTTTGGCAGAGGGTGAGGAGGGGTTTGGCAGAGGGGAGGAGGAGTTTGGCAGAAGTATAGGAGGGCTTTGGCAGAGGGATGAGGAGGGGTGTGCAGGGGTTGAGGAGGGCTTGAAGAGGTGTGAGGAGGAGGGGGAGTTGGCAGAAGGTATGAGGGCGGGGTTTGGCAGAGGGTGAGGAGGCTTTGGCAGGAGGGATAAGGAGGGTTTGGCAGTGACAGAGAGGGGTGGGAGGAGGGCAGGTGAGAAGACGGGGTGTGGGAGGGAGGGAGGTTGGCAGGAGGGAGGAGGAGATTGGCCAGAGGGTGAGGACGGAGTGTGGCCAGAGGTGTGAGGAGGGGTTTGGCAGGAGGTGTGTGTGAGGCGTGATTGGCAGAGTTGGTCGTGTGGGAGAGTTTGGCAGAGGTGTGAGGAGGAGTTGGCAGAGGGTGATGAGGGTTGGAGAGAGAGGTGGAGGAGGGGTTTGGCAGAGGTATAAGGGGGGTTTGGCCGAAAGAAGTGGAGGAGGAGTTGGCCAGAGGGTTGAGGAGGGTTGGCAGCAGAGGGTATAAGGAGGGGTTGGCAGAGGTGTGAGGATGGGGTGTGGCAGAGGTTGAGGAGAGTTGGGCAGAAGTGTGAGGAGGGTTTGGCAGAGGTATAAGGAGGGGGTGGGCAGCGGTGTGTGGGAGGGGTGTGTGGCAGACTCTACACCCACACAATAGTAATTAGGTTGGGGGAAATGGGAGCAGGAAGGAATGGAGGGAGGGGACGGCGGTGGATATGATGAACAACTGAAACATTTACCGTCCTTTCCATTCTCTCGTTGATGGTGATGATGCCAAAGAGCTCGTCGTGGTTTGACGCTTTGGGATTGAGGGCGGTCCACACGGGGCCTTTCATGAGATGATAGGCTGTTCAGGGGACTTCAGGACTGGGATTTTTCCAGTGCCAGCGTTCCCCACGATGAAAAAGAATGCCGGACAGCCGGAGCTCTTCAGTGGACCACCTACACAACAGACATGTCCCGGACATAGATCCATGCACAGCGGGACCACCTACACAACGACAGGTCCAGGACATAGACCATGCCACAGCGCATAAAAGGGGGACAATGCCGAACAGAACACAGATGCGAATCAGATAATAGTCTAAGACAGTGGGGCGCAAACTGGGGGGGCTGCATTTTATGGGGGGGAGCAGCATATAGAGGGTCCTCACAACATTTAAAATGCCGGGGGGTAGCACTCGAGCCTTTTCTAATGCCATTACAGCCATTGATGGGCCACCTGTGATGATGAAGCAGGGATATCCTTACAACCTTGACCTGTTGGGGGCTCTTCGGAACTGGCTGGCTACGCCAGGTTGTGTCTTACCTTCAGCACAAAATTGTCTTCTCCTGCAAGCTTGAGTCCAGGCAACTGGCCTGCTCACAAAGTCTCAAAGGCAGGTCTCTTTCCTGGGAACATCAGGGCCGGGAAAAAGGGTCTCCGATTAGACCCATATACAGGGCATGTCATCCGTCAAGATCTGGGAATGTTGAAGTAACCGCAAGGCTCCATTGAGCGACTTGGGCTTCAGGGCGGGCAGGGTCCCCTCTATTCAGAACCAGATACAACAACACCGTTGATGGCCTCAAGCCCCAGTCTATTTGGTCCTGTAATGGCCAACACTTTTCATGTTCTAGAATGGGACAAAGAACGTAGGAGAAAGTGTTGAGTGCACTACGAACATGGAAAAGGAGGGACACTCCCCTCGTGTTCACCGCCAAACGTGATCGTCCCTAGGAAAATGGAAGTTATAGTGTATACCTGCCTGCCCTTCCTATGCAAGGGTCTCCAGTGGGCACCATGGCGCCCACAAACCTTCTGTGGGGCCATGCGGCTGGCCAACGGTTTTTGTTGTCGATCAGGGTCACCAACAAATCGGATCGCAATCTTACCGGTATTAGGTCGCCGGCTTGGCCAGCGAGTAGCTTGGCACGGTTTGCCGCCGACAGCTGTGCGTGCGGTCCGCGCCGGAAGTACAGGCCCCCAAAATACCATTGCGACGCGGGATCGGCACGGAGCCTCCTAGTAGTGTAATTGTGGTGTAGTTGTATTTTTGTGTGGGGTGTGAGCCGAGCGCTAATTGGTGGGTGCGTCACGCATCCTGACAATCTCAAGGTGCCCTTGGAACAAGGGTGGGGATGCTGCCCCAGAGTGCAGCTCTCGCCAGTCAGGGTCGCCTGGCGGGTTTCTCAAAGGGTTAAAGAGACAAGTCAGTATGATGTCATTCTCTCAAAAAAACAATAAAAAAAATGGAAACAAAAAAGAAAAGACAGTCTGGACCTTTCGGATTGTGCATTTAAAAACTAAAGTTGTTTATAACACATCCACTTTACAGTTAGGACTTCAGGGGGGGCGTGGTGCTAGCTAATTTAGCGAAGCTTGTATTTCTCACAGTGTTCTTCACTCATCTTCAGCTTAACTTGCAGCAAACTCAAAACTTTATTACTTCAAACATCTCTAACAAATTTGACGCCAGGAAGTGGCGGCTGTGGCTGTTAATTCAGCGCGCCTTTGTCCTCGCAGCATTGTATGAGGCTGTGAGACTGCTCGCTTCAATGAGCCGAGGACATAGACTGATGTTACGCTCTGCCGTACCTAGAATGTCGCATGCGGAGCTTAGAAACATGGGTTCTGATACTGAACCTTTATTTTGCAGGAGAGACCCCCTACAGTCCGACATGAAACGCGGGAATGTCGCCTGCCCACGCATCCCGCCGCCTAATATTCCTGTAATCAGTCTCCAGAGGTTTATGAGTATTAACGGGCGGGGGATAATTAGTGCAGCTATCGGCTTGCAAAGGCAAAAGGGATTTTTTACTCAGGCAGGAGGATAGATTGTCCCTGTAGGACCCAAATACGTAGGGGGTGGGGGGCGTGGGGGGGTGGGGGGGTTAGATGTGCAACGCATCCAAAATCAACTTTAGATAAAACGAATGGTGTGGGATGTAATCTTATTCACATAGAACCGGTGTGTGTGTGTATACATTATCATAAAATAGAGGGGCTCTTGACAAAAGGCTCGTTTAATGTCGCTCAGATGTATTGGTATATCTCCCGATTGTTGTTGAAAAATGTATCTTATCATTCATAATTCTGGAGAACCGTGGACATTTTCTATTTTTATATGTTTTTTTGACCGGAGAGGTGAACACGGATCATCCGGCGGAGCCCGAAATCCTACAGTGAAGTCTTATCCGCCTTAGATTATCTTCAGGAGTGTGTACCACAACACACACCACAACACACCACACACACACACCACACACACACACACACAACACACCAACACACACACACACAACACACACCACAGAATCAGCCACTACTACAAGAGCATGCAGCGTGGGACAAAGTATAATGTTACACGAGTATTGAGAGGTCGTGGGGCATATACCTCAGTTACTCCAGATAAAATGGGCGATCGGTGAATTATATACCCACAACGAAGACACTGCACAGCCCCAAAAAGGTACACACGGATACATTGGCATAGAGACCAGCGCATAAGATCTGCGGCTATGGCAGAATAGCCTTCTGAATTGGCCCAGCCAAATATGATATGAAACACCTTCCAGCGCGGAGAAGGTTCTGCTCCGGAATGTGCTGAAACCTACACCAGAGAGGTGAAGAGTCCGCAGCAGGCGGAAACGAGCGTCGTGCTAGTGAGGCCTCTTTTAGTACCTGTGTAGATAGGAGCTCCTTACACCGCTATAGAGAGTTTTATAAAACTTTCTCGCAACAGCCGCGCTTAGATATTAAACCTTCCGCCACCAGCATGATCTCACAGATCAAACTCGAAATCCGTGGCACCAACATGGCACAGGGTCTGAAAAGTCAGGCCACCAATCAATCAACCACGAACGATGTGCGGGACCAATACTGGGGCGCAGGGCGAAGGGACAGGGGAGCTGTGCTATTTGCTTATCCGAATTTTATGCCAGTGCTCAGGCAGCGAAGAAAGTATGTATATGACACTAATGACAATTGATAGCTCTGTATATAATATAGGTATCCAAATATGTATCCAAATGTATCAAGTGACCCCCCATTATTGCTGGCCCTTTAACCCCCGATACCCCCTGTGGGGTATGCATTGTATGATGTCATGTGCCCGCTGGATAAATAAGCAGATACGACAGACCCATTTTCCACTGCGGGGGCATCGAGTTTTGCCGACACCTACACGTTTTCTCCAATCTTGCCCTCGGGAACCTCACTGGCAGGGAAAAGGTTACACGTTACCGAAATAGAGCCTGAGATTTTCGGGCAGCTCGGTGCGGACCGGAGTTAACCAGGGGGGTAATGGTTACACGATACCGACGGAAGGGACCAGGTTGATATCCTCGCCATGAAAAATGAAACCGCTTTCTTATCCCGGATAGCATCTGGAATACTTTTAACCTGTGGAGGGGACACAGAGGCGTATTACTGAAGTGCCAAACATAGAAAATCCACATTTCACGTCTGCTGATGAAACGCTAATAAAGCTTTCATTGTAGCGTCTTCCCTGCTACTAATCCCAATGTGTATAACAATTCATGCAAGCAGGCTGGGAGAATTTAGTTTCACGCAAGAAAAGAAAAGAAGAAAGTATGGGATGAGAGAAGGAAAGGAACGGCCAGGAAGGTGAGCGGTGCGCGGTGCGTCGCGGGAGAGGTTATGAGAGAGGGAGAGGTGGGAGGGTGGACAAGAGAGGAGAGAGAGGTGTGCGAGGATGTGAGTGGAACGAGGAGGGAGAGAGAAAGGTGGCGTTGTTTTTCTTGTACGAGGTTTTGTGTAAGGGAGAAAGAGGTTGTGCGGTGAGTGAGAGCGAGACGTGTGTGTGTGATGCGGTGAGAGAGAGACGGTTGTGTGAGTAGGGAGTGTGTGGAAAGATGTGTGTGAGGAGGAGAGGAGATGGGTGTGCGTTTTGTAAAGGGGGGGTAGGTGAGAAAGAGGTTCGGGGTGCCATGAGTGAGGAGCAGACGTTTGTGGGAGTATGTGAGGTGTGAAAGAGGGTGTGAGAGAGAAAGTGTGTGCGTGGGTGTTGTGAGGAGGTGTGATCTGAGAAAGTTGTGGTGTGGAGTGAGAGAGAAGAGTGTGTATGTGAGAAAGAGGGTGCCGTTGCAAGAGTGAGAGAGACGTGTGGGGTGCGCGCGTTAGAACACGTGTGGGTGTAGTGAGTGAGACGTGGGGGTGTTTGGCGTGAGAGAGAGTGTGTGTGTATGAGTGAGGAGAGACGTGGTGTGAGTGCAAGGATAGAGACGTGTGGTGTGCTATGAGTGAGAGAGGAGAGAGACGGTTGTGTGTGTATGAGTGAGAGACGTGTGTGTGTGCGCTGTGAGGAGTGAGAGAGAGACGTGTGGTTAGAGTGAGAGAGACATTGGGTGTGTTGTATGAGTGAAAAAGGCGACGCGTGTGTTCGTGCACGTGAGAGAGAATGTGTGTGTGCGAGTGAGGAGACGTGTGGGTGTGCGCGAGAGAGAGGAACGTGCTTGTGTCTGGGAAGAGAGGGACGTGTGGGTGGCGCGTTGTGAGAGAGAGACGTGGGTTGTGCGCGTGAGAGAGACGTGTTGTGTGTGTATGAGTGAGAGAGACGTGTGGGTGTATGAGTGAGAGAGAGAGTGTTGTGGGGTATGAGTGGAGCGAAAGTGTGGATGAGTGAGAGAGAGTGTGTGTTGAGTGAGAGAGAGAAGAGGAGAGAGACGGGGGGAGAGTGAGAGAGAGACGTGTGTGTGTGTATGTGTGAGAGAGACGTGTGTGATGTATGGTGAGATAGGACGGTGTATGAGTGAGAGAGAGTTGTGGGGAGAGAGAACGTGGGTTATTATGGTGGAGCGAGGAGAGGCGAGTGAGGTGTGTTAGAGAGAATATATGGTGGGTGTCTGAGGAGAGAGGCAGTGTGTGTTAGAGAGCAATATGTGTGTGTGTATGTGAGAGAGGCGCTGTGGGTGGTTTAGAGAGGCCTATATGGCTGTGTGCGCATGAGAGTGAGAGACGTGTTGCATGACATCATTTGGTGATGGCCGTTTTTTGCTGCAAGCCCAGACAGATGCCCGCCGCCTGTAGCCGCTGCCACCTCAGCCCAGGGACCTCGTCCCTGGGACGATTTCGCCGAAAGGTAATCAATAAATCTTACCTTACCCTAAACCCCCTACCTAAATCTTAACCTTCCAATACCAACGCTAGCCCCTGCCGTTAAACGCCGGCGCGATTGGTATTCCGCTGAGAGAACACGTTACAGGACGTTTACCACGCAGCGCTATACGCAGAGAAATCTACAGTATACACAGCGCTTACGAAGAGGAGGGCTTATTTACAGGAACAGCGAACCACAGAAGCCCCTTCCACTGAAATTCTGTACATTCATCAAAAACAGCCCAGGCTCCAGGATGAGAGAGGCCTTTGTAGATGTCCCAGCAGCAGGATGAAAGAAAGGCAGAGACAGAGAAACGGTTTTAGTTGGGGGGACAAGCTGTTCCCCGGGGTGGGCGTTATGTGGGAATATTGCGCCGCATGGAAACTCTATATTCTGAGTATAAGGAGATTTGTGTTGTGTATTCTCTGGGGGACCAATGTACATTGCGACATTACTCCCGGAAGGCTAGCCGCTCTAGAACAGGGAACCCTGGGTTTCCGCGAGTGTCTTACAAGGAGTCACAAACAAAATATGTAATACCAGGAGGTATGGTGGGTTAATGAGCACGTGGACGGGACATGCGGTGTGGACCAACTCCATTCGCAAGGGACACCAACATGTCATGTTCAGAATATCCCTGCTCCGACAGGTGGTCATCAGTGGCCCCGTCAAAGAAGAAACACAGAGATTAGGGATGAAAAGTAAAACTGGTCATGGATTTCTCTTAGAAATGAAGGAGCCCTGAGTGCTGCCTTGGAAGTGGGGCGTGAACACAATTTTAATCCCCTTGGCTCCTTGCTGACCTTGGGGCAAGTCCTATCTACTGCAGTCCCCAACGTTAGAATGGTAAGCTGTAGGGCAGGGTTTATTGTGTACAGCCCTGACAGACACGCCAGTTGTATTATAAGCAAAGTTATTATTATTATCGAACTGAAGATGAAGAACGCAGAACCGGCGTGTAGCTACGCTCTGCCGAGCCAGAACGGCCAAAGGCCCGATTACCGGGACTCGGTTCTCACTGATTTTCATATAATGGACTACCTCTAAGAGTAGGGGAGCGTCCTCATTTAAGTCAGCACTTTTCAATACAAAGCATCTTTGGTCTTGCCTGGTGGGGGTACCGTGGTCCTTTAAAGGCGCGATCCCGCAACAAAGAAACAGACTTCAAGCTAAAAAACACTATTTGTAAAGGGCCGGCTAATTGCAAGTAGTTGCCATGTTCTACCCAAAAGTCAGAGGAGACCTCCTGGCCTGTAGTTTAAGGATGGCCTCTACGTTGAGATTGTGGCGAGTTGCTCTCACAGAATCCTGCTGTTTCAGCTCACTGCTAATGGGCTTGCCTCTTAGCAAAAAGATGTGACAGCTCACCTCTGACATTACAACTTATAGGGATGCGTACGGAGATTCCTCAGTACATTACGCTTGCGTTTAATAAAACAGCACAAGACTCTGTGTCCACAAAACTCTACCGTGAGGACCCGCGAGACAACGCAGCCTATCTGAGACGAGGCGGTGGACCGGAAAGCGTGTACCTTGGAATTCATTTTGCTCGGAGAGCAGTTGAACACGTAGACCATTGCCAAGGGGTCGCCCCAAGGCTTTGGTGTCTCATGTATTTCCGGGTACCTGAGGTTCACGCAGGGCCCCGCTCATAGTCAGGTGCAGAGACTGGGTCAGTGGATGTAAACCACTGGCAGGAAATCCCAAAGAAGCAAGGTATGGATAGGACTACAACAATTCAAAGCAGAAAGCGCAGAGAACCGGGCAACAGGGACACGAAGAGAAGAGACACATTTTATTACACCACAACGTCTGGGCTTGCAATACTGGAGAACAGGAACCCGGCGTCGCGATGAGGAAGACAATCCCACAGACAAATCAGAACCTTATACAAACAGGGAACGGGAGAAGAGCGACTGCAATAACCTGAAGTGGAATGGGTTGTTTAAGGACAACACGGCCTGTGCTTGGCTAGCTAGCATTGACACGTATACGAAGAACGCCCAGACCACACATGCTTTATGCTTGGCATTTATAAACCGGACATCTGGTGTTTACGCCCCAGGAAGACCATTCCCCGAGGCTGCAGCAATTCCCTGCTGACCTGTTCCGTTTGAAGGAGGATTACCAGGGGGGGGCGGAAGGGAGTTGTTTCCGAGGAGATATTCATAGGAAGTACATGACACTGGGCACGCATGTTGGCGAAAGCAGTGTCTCGGTCATCGTCCCAGCGGTTGCCGGACGGGACAGCCACACGAACGCATGTCGTTATCCACCTGGGAGGAAAGGGATAATCACAGGGATGAAGCCGAGTATGCAAGGTCACTCCGGGCCTGCATACTATCCAATAATGCTTAACACGATTCAAGCCAAGATAACGAAGCAATCCGCTGGAATTGAAGCTTTGGCGACATGCAAGAAACGGTTAGAAAATGTAAACCTTAGCGCCAGCAAGGGTAAATTTATTTTGATTTCACATTTTTAAGTAGTTTTTCCTTTTCAATGAAGTCTGGCTTGGGGCGGCAGACTCTGTAGGCAGAAAACACTGCAGCCAAGGGGCAGTCTTGTCAATGTCCTGAAGAATCGTTAAAGCAAGCAATATGTCGCAGTGGGCGTGACCTGTACCAAGATGAATAAATCTGCTGTCCTGGCAATGGAGGTGCGACATTCTGTCATCAAGAATACAAAGGACAATCAGATAGGTCCCTACCCTGCATTACACCCAATCACAGCAAGCAGTGTTCCAATGCACAGGGGGGGATTAGGGGTAATGACATGCTTATGAATACCAAAAAGTGTCACATTGCATGTCCAAGTCCCAGAATCCCTCCGGCAGCGGAAGACGGTTGTGTGTGTGGTAAGGCAGGTTTGGAGACGAGAATGAACGGCCCCTCTACCTAAGTTTCTTAATTTGCTGTACAGGTAACCTCCAAATGTCCTAGATCCTATAAATAACTGAGATTGTGATAACAGTTTGTGTTTTTTTTTAAATATGGATTGATATGAAAACAGGACGGGGAGAGGAAAAAAAAACAAAGAAATGGTGAAAAAAGGAATAGCGGGAGAAGGATTAACCTCCGACGAAAGAAAAGGTGGCCCCTGGGGACAAAACATCCGTTTGGCGACAAAAGCAGGTTATCTAGTTGTGAGTCGGCTCAGGTGGGGGACGGGGGGTGGAAACATAGAATTGAGGCAGATAAGAACCAATTTGGCCCCCCACTTGAGCCCTGTGTCTGTACCCCCCTGGTCTGACCCCCACCGTGTCTGCCCCCTCCCCCGTGTATGCCCAAGGCCCCCCCGTGGCTGCCCCCCCTCCCCCACAGCAGAGAGGGGGGGAGGAAAACAAAAAGCAACAGGGGAAAAAAAAATGGAAAAAGGGAGGAGAAAAAAAAGAATAAAAAAAAAAAAAAAAAAAAAAAAAAAAAGAAACAAACCCACAAAACCCACACCCCACCCCCCCCCCACCCACACCCCCACCCCAGTTTTTTGTGTAATGCCCCCTCACGGGTTGCACACCCCTCCCCCTCCCCCAGTCAGCCCAACCTCCCCCCGTGTCGTTTTTCGAGTGTCTGTCCCCTCCCCCCGCCGGTTGAATTTTATATATCCTGGATGTAAAACACTCAGACCGCAGGTGACCTTATCTTTCTTCCGTTAGGATTTGTATGTCTACCCTGAGCATGTTCTCATTCCTTACTGTATAGCATCCACCACCTCTGCTGGGAGACTATCATGTATCACCACCCTTCCGTTGAGAAAGAAATCCTTCTCACATCTCCCCTGAGCTCCACACTCCGGCGTCAGGCGCGACCCTCTGTGTTTTCTCTCCTCTGGGATATGTCTCCTCTGATGCTGGTAAAAACGATGACATATTTAAGTGTTGGGTCATACGTACCAATCCCCAACCTCCCTTACCCATCCCTAGCCTCTCCCCCTCAGCTATCCCCCCTCTCTATCTCCCCCCGGTCTCCTCCAGCTGCACTTGCGAGGTCCGGGTTCTCTCTTGTGGTAAGTTTTATACAGACCCCCACCATGTATAGGCTCTTTGTCAGCAGTAGTAGATACGCGTATCTTATCCAATCAATGAAGAGGGTACCACAGTAAAGATGGGAACAGTTATGGTAACCAAAAGCAGAGCGATGCCAGCAGTATGCCAACGATCCCATTAAGTTCCAAACCAAGGGCGGCAAATCCAGTACCAAGGGGCCACAAGAGGTCAGTTTCCCCGGATATCCCTGCATCAGCACAGGTGGCTCAATCAGGTCGAAGACTGAGCCATGATCGAGCACACCCTGTGTGTGAAGCGGGGATATGCGGGGGGAAAACATGACATGTTGGTGCCCTTGAGGACTGAGTTGCCGACGTGGTCTGGATCCTTTACTACCTATTTTCTTCGAATCTCATCCTCATCGTGATTACCAGTCTTAATTCCTTGTTGTTCACAGGCAGCCGAACAGAAAAATCCTTTTCATTGAAGAGTACATCGTCCCCAGATAATGAAACAAACAGGACGGGGAAAGATATTGACTGTGAGAGATAATCTTAGCGACCACGTCAGAGCGTGAATAAATAGTGCAGATGGTCATGATCTTCTGTCTTTCCCCCCCGGACAGCTGGCCGATTTCAGCGGGTGATCAGAGTGTTGAGCGGTGACGTGTTTCTTGTAATACTCCTCATGCCGTTCTGTAACCTTCTCCAGCGGGAGAGGAAAAAAGGACAACAGACGAAGTCCACCAAATCGGGTGCAAGTATAGTGACACCTGAAGAAGGCACAGTGTGAGACTTACGCTTAGGACAACATATCTGGATTCTTATTCAGCCTACAAAGGAGAGAACGATAACGAGAGGAGACGAGGTGGAAGAAGAAAGGAAGAAGAAGCTAGGATTAAAGCAGGACAAAAACAGGAAGAGGAGGGAGAAGAGGAGGAGGAAGAGGAGGAAAAATTAAAAGGAATGGAGGAATATGAAGAGATAGAAAAAAGGAAGAAGCGGGATTAAAAGGAAAGAGAAACAAGAGGAGGAAGGATTAAGAGGGAGGAAGAGGGGAAAAAGAGGAGGAAGAGAAAACTGGAAATCAGAAGACAAAAAAAGAAAAGTAATAGGTGGGACATTATTATCATTTAATAATATTAATAGCTATAAAGATTATATCACTCATTTCCCAAAGCTACAATACTGTGTTATTAAAATAAAAAAAACAACGCGATCGGCTTGTTAGGCGCGCAGGGAGTGGAATCATCAGATAGCTTAATGCGCGTATCTTACAACGGGTGGAACCCGTTGGATTCACGAGCGTCCCCGCTGCGTTTAATCTAAACGGGCGCTTAAAAACACGTGTCATAAAACGAGAAACTGCTTGGTATACCAATCCACGGGTCCCGCTCGCGCTGGCAAAGAGGGAGGGGGAGAAGCTGAGCTTTTTCAAATGTGTTTTTGCTCCGCGTAGAGTTCTTGCGCCGGTAGCGTGAGGCGCTACGGGAGACACCCCGGGCGTTCGGTTTGTTGGTGACTAATGCGGAGACGGCTAGTGTGGCCGTTCAGGATTAAGGTGAGGTGATGTCCATGAAACGCGGATGTTAAGGTATATTAGCATACCTGTTGCAGGATAGTCAGCAAACAGCCAGGCTCTCTTGGCTTCTCTCTCATAGGAGTGTGACCGCCTCGGTCTTTCATGCATCACGGCGCCCGAATTGTATCCAGCACCCGATTCAGCCAAAGTCCACTGGGAAGAAGCGAAGGCAATGGAATCCACTTTGAAACAATGATAAGCGGCTTGTCTTGGATGCATGTCAACCTGGAGCCTGGCGCACAAAAGGTTCTCCCTCATTGTGACAGGGCTGGCGTTTAAAGGGACACTCAATATATCGTCAGTGATTTGAGTGTGAGTTGAGTGTGTGCATGTGTAGTAAGATCGATATATATTACACACATACACACATGCACACACCACATACTGTAAGATACACACTTCGCCGTTCTACATTACAGTGCCTGTATAATAAGGGCAAATTCTGTAGTCGATTCTAGTGCATTAGCGCCTGGTCTTGTATATGTCGCTTTCTACGAGTAGTCTAACTAGACCATGAAGTAAACATTAGAAAAGGCAGAAGAAAGATTCGTGAGCCTGGGCCGGTGCCTTAGGTAATACAATGGACACAAGTCAACGACGAATATATTATATATTGCAGCATTATACAGAATACGCGCACTTTCCCCTCAGCAAACCCTACCCATTGCAACGTATGTCTGTATGAGTCCCTTCACTGGCACAGAAAAAAACCAATTTCAATGTCAGAGGATGGCTAAATAAGGGCGTGCCAATAAGGCCATGCTTCGCAAAAGTGCTCAATCAGGTCTCAGTCTTGGACTGATCACTGATGAGACACTGTGCTGAAGCTGGGGGATATCATGAAACTGACAGGGTGGTGCCCATGGAGGAAGGAGTTGGCTCCCTGGCTTTTAAGCAAACGTATTTTCTCTCACTCACTTCCAGCACACATACAGCACATACAGCACATACAGCACACATACAGCACATACAGCACACATACAGCACATACAGCAAATACAGCACACATACAGCACATATAGCGCACATACAGCACATACAGCACACATATAGCAAATACAGCACACATACAGCACATACAGCACACATACAGCACATACAGCACATACAGCACACATACAGCACACATACAGCACACACAGCACACATAGCACACATACAACGCTTTCAAAAGCTTGGTATAAATAAGGGGGAGGCCAATTCCGGTCCTCAAGGGCCACCACCAGTTCAGGTTTTCAGGATATCCCTGCTTCAGCACAGGGGGTGCAGTCATTATGACTGAGCCACTTATTGAGGCACATTAGAGGGTGGGGGAGGGGGGTAATTGTGAGGGGTAGATTTCCTCTAACTATTTATTCCCTTCACTCTGTGTTGAATGTGAGCTTACACAGGCAAAGCCCCCCTCAGCCTCCCTAGCTGTCCCTCTGGTAAAGAGAGGATGATTCATTATGACTCAACCACTGATTGAGCCACCTGTGCTGAAGCAGGGATATCCTGAAAACCTGACCTGTTGGTGGCCCTTGAGGACTGGAGTTGTCCACTCCTGGCTATAAATAATGACATCTATGAACAACTTTCTCTTTGATATACAACATTTAGAGCCACGGAGAACCACGGAGAGCCACCGGACCCCTGTCACGTCCGAATCAGGTCGCTGCTCCTGTGCTCACCTTCCGTTTCCATCAAACTGGCTGCTCCGCTACCGCGGCCAGCCTGATCACCTCTTACAAAGCGTCAGAAGAGCTCCTGGCATGCCTGGGCCCGTCCCAGGTCAGGTCGCAGAAGAGCTGGAGGGAGAGTCACAAACCTGCAGGGGCATGCCAGGGCCCGTCCCGTCCCAGGTCAGGCCGCAGAAGAGCTGGAGGGAGAGTCACAAACCTGCAGGGGCATGCCAGGGCCCGTCCCGTCCCAGTTGTCAGGGTCGCCGAAGAGCTGGAGGGGAGAGTCACAAACCTGCAGGGGCATGCCAGGGCCGTCCGTACCAGGTCAGGTCCGAGCAGAGAGATGCGGAGGGAGAGTCATCAAACCCACCACCCCCCCATTGCACCCCCCCCGGGGGCATTGCCAGGGGCCCGTCCCGTACCAGGTCAGGTCGCAGAAGGAAGAGCTGGGGGAGAGTCACAAACCTGCAGGGGCATGCCAGGGCCCATACCGTCAGGTCGCGAGAAGAGCTGGCGGGAGATTCAACAAACCTGCAGGGGCATGCCAGGGCCCGTCCCGTCCCAGGTCAGGTCGCAGAAGAGCTGGAGGGAGAGTCACAAACCTGCAGGGGCATGCCAGGGCCCGTCCCGTCCCAGGTCAGGCCGCAGAAGAGCTGGAGGGAGAGTCACAAACCTGCAGGGGCATGCCAGGGCCCGTCCCGTACCAGGTCAGGTCGCAGAAGAGCTGGAGGGAGAGTCACAAACCTGCAGGGGCATGCCAGGGCCCGTCCCGTACCAGGTCAGGTCGCAGAAGAGCTGGAGGGAGAGTCACAAACCTGCAGGGGCATGCCAGGGCCCGTCCCGTACCAGGACCAGGGTCGCAGAAGAGCTGGAGGGAGATTCACAAACCTCAGGGGCATGGCCAGCCCGTACAGGTCAGGTCGCAGAAAGCTGGGGGAGATCCAAACCTGCAGGGCATGCCAGGGCCCGTCCCGTACCCGGTGCAGAGGGTAAATCGAGAGAGCAGGGGATGCACGGGATAAACTGGAAACAGGCCGTTAGTGGACAGGTCAGCGCAGAAGATCTTGAGGAAGTCAACAAACCTGGGCATGGCATGCCGGGCCCGATACAAGGTCAGGTTCGCAGTGAAGCTGCGAGGAGACTCCAACCTGCAGGGGCATGCCAGGGCCCGTCAGTACCAGGTCAGGCCGCAGAAGATGCTGAGGGAAGTCACAAACCTGCAGGGGCAATGTCAAGCCGTCAAAAACTCGAACTTTGGGATGAGCTTGGACCATGGCTCAAACTTCTTGCTTTCTGGGTCGATGTAATAGTCGAACACCAATCCCTGGGACGGAAACTTGATGGTCTTGAATTCAGTCACCCACCATTTGCTGAACTCCACTCTGTAATCAACCAGCTGGAAGGTAAGAAGAAGGGGTTAATAAAAGAAGAATGGAAAGACATTAGGACGCAAGAATGTTTTACAGCACGTAAAGGTGCAATCCCACACAGCATGCCGGGAAAAGAAGATTAGGTAGCTCTCATTTTGGGGGGAAATTAATCATACAAATTGCTTTTATTACGGGGTTTTAAACAGGAGAATATTTGTCAGTGAAGTGATTTCTTTACCCTACTCTCACACATTATTACATCAGACAAAAGGGAGCAGCCAGAGGAAATGAGACCCCCTCCCACGTTTCAGCTCATCGTGTTTACAAATTGCCTTTAAAAGAAAATGATTTGATAATATTTATAGGTATGAAAAAAAAAGCAATCCCCCAGAAGTGACCCCATAAACAGGTCACTGGCTTAATTACACTTTGCTCCTAGGAGGGACTGACCCCTTAGTCATGTCACTGCCATTGGTACACTTTGCCCCTAGGAGGGACGGACCCCTTAACCATGTCAGTGCCATTGGTACACTTTGCCCCTAGGAGGGACTGACCCCTTAACCATGTCACTGCCATTAGTACACTTTGCCCGTAGGAGGGACTGACCCCTTAACCCTGTCACTGCCATTGGTACACTTTGCCCCTAGGAGGGACGGACCCCTTAACCATGTCACTGCCATTAGTACACTTTGCTCATAGGAGGAACTGACCCCTTAACCCTGTCACTGCCATTAGTACATTTTGCTCGTAGGAGGGACTGCCCCCTTAACCCTGTCACTGCCATTAGTACATTTTGCTCGTAGGAGGGACTGACCCCTTAACCCTGTCACTGCCATTAGTACACTTTGTTCGTAGGAGGGAATGCACCTTTACAGAACATAAATACAGTCTTCATACATGAGGAGCTTTCAAATAAATAAAATGCACTCAAGCAGATAAAGGGTTTAGAGTAATTATATTTGTAAAAGCGTTTTTTAACCTTTTTCTTTTACAACAAAAGCCTTGACATTTATCGATGTAATGGTTTGGCAAGGGATTAATACACGGAGTGCAGAATTTAAATAAGGACCTTCGGTTTAGCCTCAGGGAGGAAGCGAGAGCTGGGGAGAATTGTACGACAAGTTTAAAGAAACACTTTTTACAAAATCTGCGAGGGTGTGGAGAAAATGTTTCATCGCCCTTATTCAAAGCGACAGGTAGACTGGGCACTCCGAAAAAAATAACTTCATTACAACAATCTAAAAACACACAATACCAACGTTTTGGTCCAGTAAGGGACGGCCATCAACCCCAACAGTGAAGAGGGTGACAGACACAGAGATAACATCTCCAAAGTGGTTTAGCTTAATGAATATGATCCCTGGCTCATTGTCGCCTCTCGGCACCGTCTCCTCGTACAAACGCTCGCAGAAAGGTTTTCAGAAATTCTATTATGTATATTGCCGGTGCTTCTGGATTGATGTTGCGTTCGACGGCAAAGGAAAACTACTTTCCTAAATGAAAATACTATATATGTCCCTTACAGTCATCCTCATCATTCTTATGTATTGTATTGTAGCATTATAGCTGGGCTGAGCTCGGTTTTAATAAAGATGCCCTAGATTGTAGCTGAACAAGTCGTAAACCATTAGCTCGTGGCAGGGTAGGCAATAAAATCAGCATTAGCTTTAGAAAGCAAAGCGTATGTTCCAGTACACGGTGTTCCTACCGGCAGTGCAGCTCTGCAAAGTTATCTGATTGCAAAGGCTGTCCATCATCTCTACACAAATAACTGGCTGTTGGAGAACTACAGAAAAAAAGATTGTGGGCACTTTGCAGCAGGGAAATAAAGAGGTGAAGTGTAATCCGCAAGGCGATGCGACGTTCCGCGAATCTCCCAAATATAAAGATGATAAGAAGGTGGTAAGGAGCGTTTCGTTCCTCCGCATGTAAATCCTGATCCCACTTTCATTTCCACTAGGACTCCGACGTTCTGATTTAAATGTAATAAATACTCAATATTTTGCCTTTAAGAAGCTAAATAAATATGTTAAGTACTATTCCTTTTCTTTTTTAAAGAACACTATATATTTATATAGCAAATGGAAATATTACTGTATGCTCATCTGCATGTCTTAGGCAGGTCTGCAACCCCGCCTTTCCCCATTATCACACAGCACACAGCACTTCTACTGCAGAAAGGGATTCTAGGAAATGACATGCAAATGAGCACACTTTTGAAAACACCTCCGGATGCAAAATGTCCATGGATGACATCACAGGATTACACAGTTGGACAGCAGAGAGTGACAGCACACGGCACGCAAATTCGTTTTTTTGCACTAAATTGATCGTTTCTAAACGCTCTTATAATCTCGGCTGTTTTTATTCTACAATTAGGTTGCTTGTTTCTATTATAGATTTACCCTAACACTGCGCTTTGGGTGCACCTGGTACATCACAGGCCCTGGCACGGCGGCAGGAATGTCATACTAAAAAGACCAGTTTTCAAGAGGATGGATCGGTCAGCCCGATCAAAACGGAAGTCCAGTTCCTCTCCACTTCCATTACCGTCGGCGGTTGCCAGAAGTCCAGCTCCTCCCCACTTCCATTACCATCGGTGGGTGCCAGAAGTCCAGGTTCTCTCCACTTCCATTACCATCGGTGGGTGCCAGAAGTCCAGGTTCTCTCTAGTTCCATTACCATCAGGTGCCAGAAGTCCAGTTCCTCTCCACTTCCATTACCGTCGGCGGTTGCCAGAAGTCCAGCTCCTCTCCACTTCCATTACCATCGGTGGGGGCCAGAAGTCCAAGTTCTCTCTACTTCCATTACCATCAGGTGCCAGAAGTCCAGTTCCTCTCCACTTCCATTACCATTGGTGGTTGCCAGAAGTCCAGCTCCTCTTCCATTACCATAGGTGGGTGCCAGAGGTCCTGGTCCTCTCCACTTCCATTACCTTCGGTGATTACCAGAACTCCAGCCCCTCTCCACTTCCGTTACGATTGGTGGTTTCCAGTCATGGCCATTGGAATCTCTTAAGTTGCCTATCCCAGAAGTTCGCTGGGACTTGGGTCCGGCAGGGAAAACATTATCTATCGTTATCGCCATATTTTTATTGTTACAAAATAGCTGTTCATGCCATGTATTAACAATATACATGTTTTCCCTGCAACTTTTCTTACAAAAAATATATACAAATTGGAAACAAGCAAAGAATTTCTACACCCTTCTTATTACTGTAGGGCAAGGGGTGGGCAACTTCACTCCTCAAGGGCCACTTACAAGTCCGGTTTTAAAGATATCCCTGCTTCAGCTAAGGGGTGGTCATTGACTGAGACACTGATTGAGCCACCTGTGCTGAAGCAGGGATACCCTGAAAACCTGACCTGTTGATGGCCCTTGAGATCTGCAGTTGACCACCCCTGGTGTAGGCTATACTGTAAATAAAAAGGCAATACAAAAGGGTATATATAGTATAAGTAATCAAATACAGTAACAGGATCAATCTAAATACAGATGTAGTCTGGATATTCTTCCCGTGGGTAACACACGTCCCATTTTACCACGGAGTATCAGAGCTTCCATACAAGCAGCAGCTTCACAGTATAAGGACTTACCCCCCTTAGGCCGCGCTTATAGTGCCGGCGACATCGCGTCAAAACAAATGTATTGAATCCGTCGCGTGCGCGTATAGTAGGAGCGACGGCTTGGTCGCGATCGCCGGAAGTCAATTCAATTTTTTTCAGCGACCGCAGCGTGATGTCACCGGCGCTATAAACGTGGCCTTGGTGTTAATACCGAATATTACAGCATATCCCAGCCAGACTGCGCAATGAAAGCCTGTTATATCTGTAATGCCGGATTTGTACGGTGTCCATCACCGACATTTAACCCCTTAACCTTCAGGTCGCCCGTATGCTTCGGTTTGGCGTCGGGGAGGTCGGGCGACACCGGTCACGTGGTAGGGATCACGGAAGGTCTGCGCAGTTTCCCGTCACAGAAATGATTAAAGATGGCAGTAACATTAGGGGGGTTTTGTAAGGGGAAAGTTACACCTTTAATTAAGAACAAATATAAAATATTACAAAATTCTCATCTACTATATATTTGGGAAAGATGTCTGTTCGCGGTGTATTTGGATGCCCAAATTCTAAGCGATTGTTCGTGAGATCAGGGAGCGGGTTTGTGTCTGGGTTTGGATACAATCTATTTTTAATTCTATGCGTTATTACAATTTCTCTGACAAGCAAAGTCAGTGACTGGGTGTTGTAGCTGGTAGGCTATATATCTGGTGACATCATAATGCACACAGCCTGGTGGCAGATAAGGAGAGTCAAATAGTTATAAAGTTTACACAGAAAACAGACGGAGAAAGAAAGAGAGGAAGTCGGTCCTCACGTGAGGAGAAAGTAAGAAGAGGAGAGCGACGGTAAGAATTGGGGACATCATAAAGTATTAAAGGAAAGTGATGGGAGGGAGAGAGATGAGGTGGTAGGGCGTAGGGGAGGGATGAGGTTGGTCTCTTACAATTCCTGAGCAACACCTGGAGAGAAGAAATAACGGAAATGTTATATAACGGGTTACAGGACTGAAGTGTAATTCAGAGCTAGAGAAGAAATACAAGTGGTCATGTTCTGAAGCTGGATGGTGGGAGGCTCAGGAGAAGTGGGAGGAAGTTCTTCACGGAAGGGTGGGGGTTTCATGGAGTAGCCTCCCAACAAAGGATCTAATAGGGCTATAGGTTTTATAATGGGCAGGAGAATGGGAAAACAGGAGGCCAAGGTTGTTCTTAATCTGCCATCAATTTGTAGCCATCCGTATTGCGATGTTGTAAACTTGTGATAAATTTTAGTGTGTGTTGTGATGTCCTCTTATGTTGAGTGGTAAAGTAATGGAATCTCACTCTTCCTCTCCCTGCTTTCCCAGAAATGGCTGTCCTCCCCTTTCTCCCGTTCCTCTTTCTCTCTGGATCCCACCCCCTTAGCCATCTCCCCAGTGGACATCAGCTGGAGTAAGCAGGATCCTGCCCACAAATTCCTCCCCGTGTCCCTGCAAGAGTCTCCCACCAATGGCAGCGGACATTCCTTCTCCAGCTTCTCCAACCAAGGCTACTTCTTTTTCCAGTTCCCCACCATAAGAGAGGAGGACTTTGAGCAGAGAGTGTTGGCGGGGATGCTGCAGGCAGGGCCTTTCCCCTCCCCAAATGTGGGTGAGGAGTTCCCCCTCTTCCATGCTGACTACCTCATCCTCCCTCCATCTGCCAGCCTTGGTGTCCACAACAGGTCATTTGAAGCAGATCCTCTGCCCAGCATCCTGCAGGCTCCCCCACCCAGCCAGGAAGACTTGGGAAAGCAGCAACTTAAGCCTCCACACCCTGACACTGCACTTCTACCACATGTTGAGAGGACGTGTGAAGAGGAGGAGGAGGATATGGAGGGAGAAGAGATTGAACAGCGTAAGAAAGAGTCAGGTGGGGTCACCACACCATCTGTGATACAGCACCATGGGGGCGTCCCCTCACAGGAGGGGATTAGCGCAGGAGGATACCTCTCCTTGAAAGATCTCTACCGGCAACATATCAGCCGCTGGGCCTGACCGGGTTGAATTGTGGGCGAAATCAAGACAGCCACGGTGGTCCCATCATGCTAAGGTGAACCAGTGAAGATACGGTATACCAGGGATGTCCATTCCATCAGGATATGAGTTTGAAGATATGGAGAGAGTGTTATATCTGAGGGACAGCCCCTGAGCCAATGCCTACCACCAATCATAGAGGTGACAAGACTATTAGGAGACAGGCCAGCCAAAAGGCTGCACCAGTCAAGAGAAGGTCCTACCTACCCATGTCACGTGGACAGTGTATCGGTCGAAGTGCAGGACTGTGTATCGCTTTGCAGACAGACTGATTAAGGACAGATTGTGGGACAGCAGTCTGAGAGACTGGGTTATGTTTGTGCTATGGAAACCGTAGGGTGTAGTATAGGTTTGTAAATAGAAAAGCAGTGATACTGTGTCTCCGCACTATTAGCCCTGCGTTGCTAATACATTTCATGTACAATATTCCCATCTCTTACTTTCTCCCTCATCAAAGTTCCCTCAGAGACAGATCTCGTACACAGCCACTGCTATATTTCTGTTGGGATTTCCCCATGTTGGAGAGGCTGTGCACCTTTTCGCAGATGGTAGGGGAGGTACTACTGACTTACTTCCCCCAGCACCTACTACAAAGACCAGCAGAGCGTTACTTCCCATGCTGCTAAGTGCACAGCATTACTTCTTAAATGTCCGAACCGCGATTACCAGATTCAAAAAAAGACACACGCACACAAACAGTGAGACACACACACAAACATTTTGTTGGTGGGGTAATGATGTAAAATAGAATTGTTTGTAAGTGAGCTGCGATCACTGGAATCGTTGCTGCATCTTCTGTCTATAAGGATAAGCTCCTAACCAGCCCCTGTACCACGCCGCCCCTGTACCACGCAGCCCCTGTACCACGCGGTTTTTCTTTATTTTAGTTTATTCTGTTAGTACTGGCAGTATCACCAGGCAGCCAACCTTTATTACAAGATTTTGAATATCACACTGTGTATTACACTTTAGCGCTAGTTCACATTTTTTCTTCACCACCTTGTACTAGTATGTTACCACCATCCTATAGGTTAAACCAGTGGTGCACAAAGTGTAGGGGGGATATTTTTCTGGGGGGGCGCGGGCGGTTGCAGAGGTCCCATGCTCTTCCCAAACGCATTTCAATTAAATGCCGGGGGAACGCGTGAGTCCTCTGCAACCTCAACTTACCTTGATTCTGCCGGCTTCAGGACTCGTCTCCATGGAAACGTGGCACTAAATGACGCCGCGGGTCACATGACGTGACATCACATGACCCCAAGCGTCATATGACGCTGCATCAAGGTAAGGGGGTGGGGGGGGCGCGAGCACCGGAGGAGGCAAGGCAGAGGGATACAGCAGCAAAAGTTTGCGCTCTCCCAAGTTAAGCAATAATTAAATAAATAAATTACTAATACTGTATACACACACATATATATATACACACACACCTCGCATGAGTTATAGTCATATAATAAGGGTGCAACACGTCATATGAAAGGGGCAAATTCAAGCTCGTTAAACGTATAGATAGATGTCGTTTGAATGATTGGCTGCAGTATCAGGGAGACAGTGGTTGCTATTCGCTCTCCCAGAATCCTGTGCATTATTCTCACTGCCTATTGGCTCTTCTCCCAGGTGAGGGCAGTGACATCCAGCAGACTGGAATTAAAGCGTAGTCTGGTTCTTGAACAAAAATAAATACACTACTGGCTATACGTTACCGTCCAAGTGTCTATAATAATAAACGCGAGTCTGCCTGTCAGGGCCGTAGTTCCAAGACCATGAGACGTACACCCAGGAAACTTTGCAGGCATACTAAGGGGACCCTAAGGCCGTGCACCTGGGTGCTCTTATTTATTAAAAATCAAAATAAGGGAAAAGCGGACCGCGTGCGATCACGGCGCTAATGCACACACAGTAAGAAAGCCACAGACTCCTTCAGGGTCATCTCCATGTCCATTAATATCCGGCTACTTTGCTCTAACAGTGAGCAGTCAATTCAGCCGCCCCGGGTCCCCTTTTAGCGGCAGGCTTCCTGATCATTGAAAAGGTCAACATTGATAGATGCAGATATCCAGCTAATGGAACAGCAGCGACTGACAGTGACTGCGGAGAGCTAAGAGCCGGCAGATACAGGTCAGGGAGAGAGGTCTGAAGTGTGATGTGCAGAAAACATTCCAGCAATGATACCCCTCCACAAATCCTTTAACTCCGCGCGTGCCGCAGGACGCAGCAGCTACTACATCAATGTGTCTGGCGTTCCCAGGGGCCCCAGGGCGTAGCCGCTATGCCATAATCTACACGCTGGTTTCCGTAGGGAAGATCTTACAGGAAGAGGAACGGAAAGAGGGGGGCACACCCCACTCTTCCATCAGTGACTCCACGGTCACGTGATCCCTGGTTACCTTATGTCAAGGGTGGCCAACTCCAGTCCTCAAGGGCTACCAACAGGCCAGGTTATTTGGGATATCCCTGCTTCAGCACAGGGAGTGCAGTCAACGACTGAGCCACTGATTTAGCTACCTGTGCTGAAGCAGGAATATCCGTAAAACCTGACCCATTGGGGGCCCTTGAGGACTGGAGTTGGCCAGGCTTGCGCTAGGTGAACCAGGGGTTCCCAGCAGCAGAAATGCGACACTCAAGTCGCTAGGGACCCCTCGATTACCGAGGTATCATTTTTTTTACTCTTGCCAAAGAAAGATGGCCGTAGGGTGGCCCAATCGGAAGCGGCAAGTCTCAGTGACGTCCCGGCTTCCCGAATGAAGCAGACTTCAGCGGCCATATTGTTTTCCCCAGACAAGACGTTTTGTAAGGCACTGGGAGTTGGGGACACACCTTGTTTCAAGTAAGGTAACAAATAAATAATAATTTTTATATATATATATATATAATACGTTACCATCCAGCAGAGCAGCAGAACCGCAACGAGAGACAGCACTCAGAGGTAAGTCAGCAAAATAATGTATTGAAACAGACACAAAAATCGAATTTTTGGGGGAACTTTAAAGAACTTTAGCTCCCATTCAGAAGCACGGATCCCCGGCAGCGCGATCGCGGCAGACAATGTCTCCGGCGCCACCGACTTCGCTTGTTTGTCCGCAGCGCCGGGGACGGGCAAGTCTTACTACGTGTTTTGGTTGTGATACCTTTTAATTGGCCAACATTAGAGTTGGTTATAGATGAAATATTAGTGTACAGAGCTTTCCAAACCTCAAAGGTTTCTACATCAAGTGGAGTCAGAAGAGGAAACCCTTAAACTCTCAGCTCGATGCCCTTGGAGAGATCACAAACGACAACGGATCTTCTCCAGGAGCAGCATGGCTACTAGAGCCTTGAGTTAGACGCACAGCACCGAGACGCACCATCAAGACACATTAGTCATTTAGAAAGAGACTAAGCGATGTGATAGCGGTGTCTTTCTTACTGGACTGCTCAGTATTACCTTGATCTGAGAGTGTCCAGGCAAAGGGGCAAGTACTTGTCAAACAGGATAGTCAGGTTGGCTCTCTCAGACTGGATTTCCCTCTTGTCAATCCAACTGGTGACTGGTGGATTCCAACCTAGATCTGCCGGATTGATGTACAGGATCCCTGGAAAGAGATACAGGCGTCATGGTCCATAATCGTGGTGGTGCTCAGCCATAAGATACATCCTACTGCCGGAAGACACCTTACGGCTCATTCACTTGAATCGGCCGAAACAGTGTCTTCCACCAGCAGAAGATAGTCTTATAGCATAGCACTGCTTAGTAAACATGGGCAAACGCAGCGTAAGTCAAATACTATACAAATACAGCTTTCCTTAGTTATACTTCCGAGACACGCCTGCTGCCACTTCTGGGGAGTGGATAGTCAGAGGCACGGGGAAAGTAATTTGCTCAAGGTGGCAATGGGCACTAATGTTAAGCGAATGACACTGGATTTTAACCCACAAGCTGGTATATTCAATATGAACATCTCAGCACTGAAACATAGTCTTTACTGGCAAAGGGATGTAGGCCAGTTATCTCCCCGAAGAGCAGCAAACCCCCCCATCAATACGTTTAGACATCATTGCTCTGAGGTTGGCGGGTGGGAGGCTAAGAGGAAATATGAAGAAGTATTTCATGGAAAGGGTGGTGGATTCATGGAACAGCCGCCCAGCAGAGGTGGTAGGGTTTAGTGTGGTCCGAAAAGAAAGAAAATGCTTGGGATAGACATAACGATAACCTACAGCAGAGGATCAAACAGCGGTTTCACGGCAGATCGGGAAGTAGGTGGCACAAGTCCTCCTTATCTCCCGTCAAGTTCTAGGTTTCTAAAGTTATTTACCCCATAATCTAAAGCAGGGGGGTCTCAAACCCCAGTCCTCAGAACCCCCCCAACAGGCAGATTTTCAGGCTATCCCTGCTTCAGCACAGGTGGCTCAATCAGTGTCTCAGTTGAAGATGGAACCACTGATTAAGCCACCTGTGCTGAAGCAGGGATATCCTGAAAACCTGATTTGCTGCTGGGTGGGGGGGAGAGGTGTCTTGGGGACTGAAGTTGAGAAACCCCCGGATCATCTGGATCTCAACTATTCTGTCCTCAGCTCCGGGGGAGACCCTCCTGATCCGGAGAAACATTAAAAGATGTTAAATATGACAAATGTATTCTTAAGCAGTAACTCGTCCCATCAGAGCAGAGGTTTGACCACTGTTAGACCAGTAACACACGGTCATTCTTCTAGGTTCAGTAATAACATTGTCCTCACGTCCTGGGCGGATACTCTACCTGCCCGGGAAACGGTGGCCGGAGTAGCCGTGCGCAAGTGGCTGATTTCAAACACCAGCCTCATGGTGGGATTCAGCGGGATCCTCTCGTTGCTGGCGAGCGTCAGGACCTACAGAAAGTGCCAACGTTAACGGCTGGAGCCTCCGGGGCCCGGCAGTCCCTGTGGGACACTTGTACAGACCCCGTGGCATTAGGAAGGTTAGGCCTGTGCTTGTAATCTTGTTGTTATACTGTTACACCCCCCTCCCCCCCACCCATGTGTTGGCCTTCCAGTCCCCATTCTGTATTCGGCACACAAAGAAAGATGTCCAAGATTCAGGGGTTGGGCCCCCCTAACAAGCTTATTTAAAAGAATAAGGGTCATTACACATAGTGGGGCATATTATTTAGGTTATTGATGCAGGAAAACTGCCAATCTTCCTGTCCGCCTCTCTTGACACTTCTGATGTGTCTCACCTGTCTGGCTCTGGCCCCCCCCCCCCCCCCCCCCCCACCCCCCTTATAAGTCTCCAGGTCCTCCTGGTCGGGGAGCACTGGGTTAGTGCAATCCCCCCAAAATTTATTTTTGGAAACAATTTGCGAATCTAATTGGCTTCCTTGAACTAAACTGCTAAAAGCAAGTACTGTAATTACAAGCTGAATTCTTAGAGGCCTCCAACCCGGGAACTGTTTGTCAATCAAGTGTTTAATCTTATTCCCTGCTGCCCTTATCAGAGAGCCAATACAGATAAGGGGAGGGGGTGAGGGGGGGCTCTGCCTGTGCAAACTCTTGAGGATCACACAGTGATATCAGACAGTAGGGAGCAGCCAGAGGAAATCGGACCCCTCAGCTCACCGTGTTTATAGACCGACTTCATGTGTTATTTAAAATGGTAAAAATGGCATCAAATCACGCAGCTGTAACCCTTATACACGTCATCGCTATAAGAACACTGATCCTAGGACAAATTGTCCCTTTAACTTAACCCTTATTATAGAGTTCCCCTTTGATTCACCTTATTGTCATCCATGACAGTGTTGAGAGACTCAATCCACATCGGATCAATATCTCCATCAAGGACAATCCACTTGGGGCCGTCGTGTGCCACATTGGCTAGTTCCCGCATGATGGAAGAAAACAGCCCTGGAACAATCATACCCTCTTAATATAGTTTCCCAACTACTATCACCATATCTCATTGAGATAAAGATTTAATCACACGTTACAACGTTACAAAACAAATGCTCTATGGCTTCTTTATGTTTTATATATAACACCAACCATATACTGTACACAGACATTTTCAGAAGTCCTAATACATTGAAGAGTAATTACAGATCGGGATAAATGCCTATTACGGTGAGGGAGGAGGTCATACACACATACATACACGCATACATACACGCATACATACATGTGAAAGGGAATAGTGAAGAGGTTGTTACAGAGTTATTAGGCAATGCTTTAATATAAAGGTTACTTTACAGGCTCGTCTTGGAGATGTGGAGAGAGGGAACCTGCTGGATAGTCCCGGCCCGGAGGCGCACCAAGAACCTTTGGAACCAGGGACATACCCGTGAGTTCGTTTGCTTCATGTGTTCCCAGTTTATCATTGGACTTTAGGTATGTTATGGGTGATTGTACATGCTACGGTTTCAGGACTGTCTTTATACATTACCTTCTCTTTCACTAAGTGTTAGGTCACCGAACCAGTATGCTACACCGAGTACCTGTCCCTTATCTTATGAATATACTCTCATGGTTCACTATATGAGAGCATCTTTTTATATACCATTTATTGTGTCTGTACATTGGTCTTTAGCACCACACAAGTTCTTTATTGTGTACCAAAATTAGGTAGCAGTGGCAGAGGTGTGAGGAGGGGTGTGGCAGAGGTGTGAGGAGGGGTGTGGCAGAGGTGTGAGGAGGGGTGTGGCAGAGGTGTGAGGAGGGGTTTGGCAGAGGTGTGAGGGAGGGTTTGGCAAGAGGTGTAGGAGGGTGTGGCGAGTAGTGGTTGAGGGTGGTTGGTGCAAAGGAGTTGTGAGAGTGGTGTGGAGGGGTTGGCAGGAGGGGTGTGGCGGGGTGTAGGATGGGTGGCGAGGTGGATGTGAGTAGGGTTGGCAGAGGTGTGAAGGAGGGGTGTTGCAAGGGTGAGTTGTTGGATGGTTAAAGGCAGTTGGGTGGCAGAGTTGGGTGAGTGGTTTGCAGGGTGAGTGTGGCAGAGGTGTGAGGAGGGGGTGTGGCAGACGGTGTTTTAGAGAGGGGTGGGTGGCAGCTGAGGAGTGGCTGGAGGTGTGCGAGGTGTGAGTGTTGGCAGAGGTGGTGGGAGGGAGGATGTGGAGAGTTGTGAAGGATGGGAGAGTGTGGCATAGTGTGTGAGTAGGGTTTGGCAAAGTGGTTGTGGCATGAAGGTGTGAGGAGGGGTTTGGCAGAGGTGTGAGAGGGTTTGGCAAGAAGTGGTGGGTGAAAGGAGTGGTTTGGGGCAGAGGGTGATGAATGGGGGTTAGTGAAGCTAGAGTTGTGAGGGGGTTGGCAGAGTGTGGATGAGGTTTGGCAGAAGTATGAAGAAGGGCTTTGAATGGTATTAGTGAGGGTTGGGTGTAGGATGGTTTGGCAGAGGTGTGAGGAGGAGCTTTGGCAGAGGTTGAGGATGGTTTTGGCAGAGGTGTGAGGAGGGGTTTGGCAGAGGTATAAGGAGGGGTTTGGCAGAGGTGTGAGGAGGGGTGTGGCAGAGGTGTGAGGAGGAGTTTGGCAGAGGTGTGAGGAGGGGTTTGGCAGAGGTATAAGGAGGGGTTTGGCAGAGGTGTGAGGAGGGGTGTGGCAGACCTCTACACCCACACAATAGTAATTAGGTCTGGGTGACATGGGAGCCAGGAATGGGAGGGAGGGGACGGCGGTGAGAATATGATGAAACATTTACCGTCTTTCCATTCTCTCGTTGATGGGTTGATGATGCCAAAGAGCTCGTCGTTGGTGACTGCTTTGGGATTGAGGTCGGTCCACACCGGGCGCCTCTTCATGATCTGATAGGTCTTGTTCAGGGACTTCAGGACCTGGGATTTGCCAGTGCCAGCGTTCCCCACGATGAACACAGAATGCCGGACCGCCAGGAGCTCTTCCAGCTGGACCACCTACACAACAGACATGTCCATGACATAGATCCATGCCACAGCGGGACCACCTACACAACAGACATGTCCATGACATAGATCCATGCCACAGCTGGCATATAAAGGGGACAATCAGAACACAGTATGCGAATCAGGATAATAGTCTAAGACAGTGGTGCGCAAACTGGGGGGCTGACATTTTCTGGGGGGGATGCAGCACTTATAGAGGCTTCCTCACAACATTAAAATGCCGGGGTAGCACTCGAGGCCTTTCTAATTGCCACTTACCAGCCATTTGATGGGGCCACCTGTGCTGAAGCAGGGATATCCTTACAACCTGACCTGTTGGTGGCTCTTCGGAACTGGCGTTGGCTACTCCAGCGTTAGTGTCTTACCTTCAGCACAAAATTGTCTTCTGCTTGCAACTTGAGGTCCAGCACGGCCTGCTTCACAAACGTCTCAAAGTCCAGGTCTCTCTTCCTGGGAACATCCAGGGCCGGGAAAAGGTCTCCGATTAGACCCATAAACACGGGCATGTCATCCGTCACGATCTTGGGAATGTTGAAGTCACGCAAGGCTCTCATGAGGACTTGGTCTTCAGGGCGGTCAGGGTCCCCTCTCTTCAGGGAACCAGCTACAACCAACACCGATTTGATGGCTCTCAAGCCCCAGTCATAATGGTCCTGTAATGGCCAACACTTTCATGTTAGAACTTGGGCACAAAGAACTGTAGGAGAACATGTGTTGAGTGACAACAACGAACATGGAACACGGATGACACTCCCCTCCGTGTTCACCGCCAAACGTGATCTTCCCCTAGAAAACTGGAATTTCTAGTATAACCTGCCCCCTATAGCAAGGGTCTCCAGTGGGCACCATGGCGCCCACAAAGCCTTCTGTGGGTGCCCATGACAGGCTGGCCAACGGTGTCGATCAGGGGTCCCCAACACATCGATCGCAATCTACCGGTAGTTCGCCGGCTGCCAGCGAGTAGCTTGGCACGGTGCCGACGACAGCTGCTGCGTGCCGGTCCGCGCCGGAAGTCAGGCCCAACATACGCATCTGCGCGCGGGATCGGCACTGGAGGCCTCCTAAGGTAAGTGTATTGTGTGTGTATTTTGTGTGTGTGTGTGAGCGAGCGCTAATTGGTGGGTGCTCGTCACGCTCTCCTGAAATCTCAAGGTGCCCTTGGGCACCAAATGGTTGGGGATGCCTGCCCCAGAGTGCCAGCTCTCACGCCAGTCAGGGTACGCCTTGGGTTTCTCAAAGGGTTAAAAGAAAAGTCTTATGTATGATGTCATTCTCTCAAAAAACAATAAAAAAATGGAAACAAAAAAGAAAAGAAAAGTCTTTTGACCTTTTCCATGGATTGTGCCTTTAAAAACTAAAGTGTTTAAAACCTCCACTTTCCAGTTAGACCTTTTCAGCTGTGCTATATAATTTTAGCGAAGCTTGTATTATCTAACACGTGTTCTTCACTCATCTTCAGCTTAACTTGCAGCAAAACTCAAACACTTTAAACTTCAAACAATCTCTAACCAATTTGACTTCCCTGGAAGTGGCGGCTGTAATTCAGCGCGGCCTTTGTCACTCGCAGCATTGTACTGAGGCTGTGAGACTGCTCGCTTCAATGAGCCGCGGACATAGAACTGATTGTTACGCTCTGCCGCTACATTAGAATGTCGCATGCGGAGCTAGAACATTGGGTTCTGATACTGTAACCTTTATTTTGCAGGAGAGACCCACTACAGTTCCGACATGAAAGCAGGAGAATGTCTGCCTGCCCAAGCATCCCGCCGCCTAATATTCCTGTAATCAGTTCTCCAGCAGTCTGAGTATTAACGGGCGGGGAGATATATTAGTGCAGCTATCGGCTCTGCACAGGCAAAAGGGATTTTACTCAGTGCAGGAGGATAGATTTGTCCCTGTAGGACCCAAATACGTAGGGGGTGGGGGTGGGGGGGTTAGATGTGCAACTCCATCCAAAATCAACTTTAAGATAAACACGAAATGTGTGTGGGGCATGTTAATTTCCTATATTCACATAGACACAGGTGTGTGTGTGTATACATATATACATAAAATAGAGGCTCTTGACAAAAGGCTCGTAATGTCGCTCAGATTGTATTGTTTATATCTCACGATGTGTTGAATAAATGTATCTTTATATCTTCCTAATTCTGGAGAACCGTGGACATTTTCTATTTTTATATTGTTTTGACCCGGAGAGGTGAACACGGATCATCCAGCGAGCACCGAATCCTACAGTGAAGTCTCTATCCTCCTTCTATTTATCTTCAGGAGTGTGTACACACACACACACACACACACACACACACACACAC
>WSYH01004955.1:0-48399 GCA_036426205.1 Ascaphus truei
AAAAAAATTAGAAGAATAAAACCAGGAAAAAAAGAACCGCCGCTTAAAAAAAAACAGCGAATATAGTTTATACGGCAAAATTACACCATTTTGCTCACATTTTTGACCCTGAATGTTCTTTCGAAATATTTACAACTAAATGAATATATCAGTTTGTAAAGTAAGTCTTTCATTTTGCCTTCCATCTGAATCAATGCATAAATTCTAAGTCATTTTACCCTTCTACACAACTTGTGACTTGAAGCACAGTGTCATTTTAGGTGGGATTTTCTCAGCCAATAGGCAAATATTCCATCATTCCTGAACATTGAGTGGTTCATTTACCCAACGCCACTTAATGATGTAGATGTTTAAAGACTTGCATACCAAATTCTTTATATCTGGTGCAGATAATCTCCTTTCCTCCAACCTTAAGGGATGACCCTGTGTCATTTGTACTGCCCGTGGGATGAATAGTTCTTTTGAAAGCTCCTTGTATTGTCCCCTAATATATTTGGATAATCCTTCTATTAATTTGGTGGCTCTTCTCTGCACTTTCTCTAGTTTCATAATATATTTTCTATGGAGTGGTGCCCAAAATAGTATTCCATATTCAAGGTTACTACATGACTTTGGGCACTATTTCTAAGCCTGCTGTCTACAAGCACTCCTAAATCCTTCTACATCAAGGATTCTTCTAATGTATCCCTATTTAATTTGTAAGTTGTCTGTTTACTCTGGTTTCCCAAATGCATACCCTTTTACATTTATCTGTATTAATCCTCATCTGTCATTTACCTGTCCAAGTTTCCAGTCTATCCAAGTCATTCTGGAGTGAAATTACATCCTGCTCTGATTCTACTACCTTACACAATTTAGTGTCATCAGCAAAGATGGTGTCATTAATAAACAAGTTAAAAAGCAGGGGTCCCAGTACCGATCCTTAAGATACTCCAATCACGATTTTAGGTTCCACAATAATTTGGGTCATGTAATTGTCTTTAAGCACCCCCCCAAAACCTGTTTCCTTTCGTTCTAATGGTAATCTCCTTGCCCCAGTCTATGTCTGGATAATTTAAATCACCCATTATGCAAACATGACCTAGTTTTGATGCCTTTTCCATTTGCAAAAGTATTTTGGCTTCCTCTATCTCTCAGATATTTGGTGGTTTATAGCATATCCCTACAAACATTTTCTTTTCACTTTTACCTCCACTGCTAATTTATATCCACAAGGTCTCTACATTTTCATCATTCCCTTCATAAACATCATCCCTTATAATAGGTTTTAGATCCGGTTTAACATATAAACATACTCCACCTACTCTTCTATTTGCTTAATCCTTCCGAAAAAGGGAATAACCCTCTAAATTAACTGCCCAGTCATGAGTTTCATCCAACCATGTTTCAGTAATGCCTAAGATATCATTATGCTCCCTTGTAACTATTAATTCAAATGCTCATAAAAATAGTTGTGAGATTTCCCAAACGTGCTTTTCTGCCATTTATTAAATCTAGGTTAATATGACGTGAATCTTCCTTTTCCTGACTTTCTCGTGATTTTGTCAACATTATGAATATTCACTTACCGTATATAATTTAGCTGCTATTTCTATTTAGTGTTTTTAACAAACATGATGCAATAAGATCAGCACTTTGGCTGGGGAGAGGTTATTTGAATGGTTTGGGCTAGCTAACCCACTGAGAATGTCATGGTCACTGAACAAAGCAGCTTTTGTATACTGTGGGCCAGGGTGTATGTGCAAACAGCATTCCTTTAGGAGAAGTCTGTTTAAGTGTTAAACTTGGCTATGTACAGTAGTTGCTTGACAAACAAATGGTTGTTTGGGTGTATACTTAGGCAACAAGTCCGGTATCCATACACGGCCTTAAAGAACTGGAAAGATAGCGGTGGCAAGAATTTGCATAAATGGTTGTAAAAGTTACCGAGTCCATCTATTCATTCAGAGTAAATTGCAGTGATATTAAAGATGGGTGCATTATTCGCTGGAGTTTGAGAAACGTTGCCACATGAGTGTATGTGTCTTTCACAGGACCTCATACTTGTTTTTTTCACCCTATATTCACATGTCAAACAGGACCATCTTTACTAATCAGTGTTACTCCATAAGTCAATCCCAAAAATATGCAAATAATGCACAAAGCAGCGCACTGCCCAGGGACACAGGTGTACAAAAATGAAAAAAAAAATGATTTATTATCAGTCAGACATGACAAACAGGGAGGTAAGTACCCTCCAACGCGTTTCACACAAGGTGCCTTATCATAAAGCACCTTGTTCTGTGACCCTGGGCAGCGCGCTGATTTGTGCATTTATTTGCATATTTTTTGGATTGCTCGTAACTCAACAAGCGGCTGGACACGCCAACCTGGATTACTACAAGCTCTAGCAGTGGGTAAGATTCTCTGACACTTCATGACTATGGATCATCTTCTTTACTACGTACTGGGATGAGTTCTGGATTTATTATGCAGTGATTTCCAATGAGGTACAGCGAAGTGTGTTTTTACATATATTTTCTGTTGCCTTCAGGATACTTATGCCTCCAGTGTGATACTACACTCACCTTGTAGTTTACCCACTCCACAATTGAGCTATATGTGTCATTCTTATTATTGATGATTATAATAGAATATAATAATTATTTCTGGACTGTTAGAGCACCTATTATCTTCATATATCACAATGGGGAGTAACCTGGGACGAATTTAGATAAATTAAGTGGAGTGAGACACCACCTCAATAGGAATTTTATATGCATTCTCCTTTAAGGTCGTGCTTATTGAGCTTTTTGAAGCTGCTAGGAAAATCTCCTCCCAATCTTCTGATTCCAGTTCCTCCCCTAAGTCTGCTTCCCACTTGGCTATATATGATTAGTTTTCTTGTATAATCATCTCCAGAACAGATCACTTCCCTGTACAGTAGAGAGGTTAGTCCACTCGTATCTGTTTCTAATATACAGAGTTTTTTTTCTCGGGGTGTAATTTTATTATAAAAAGCCCGTATCTGCAGGTACCTAAAAAATTCAGAGTTGGGAATGTCTTTTTGACTTCATTTGTTCAAAGGTTTTGATAAATATTCTACCCTCCAGATCCTTTAGTCTACAATATCCATTGTGTTTTCAAATTTTAAACTCCATGCTGTTCAGGCCTGGAGCAAAGTCGAGGTTATCAAATAGTGGGGTCATTAGTGAGTTTATGGAAGTCAAGGAATATCTAAATTTGGTGGCCTCCCAAACGGCTAACGAATTGGTCATTGAGGAAAGCGGCTCTTTAATTGATTTAAGCATCCTTTTCGAGGTCCAAATTAGATTATGTAACATCAACGGAGAGCATATGTCCCTTTCCAGATCTACTCATCGCTTTTGCAAAGGGTTCGTGTGCCATTGTGTAATTTGACATAATTGGGCACCACCGGTACTGGCAGGGTTTGGAACAAATACAGAAGCCGGGGGAGCAGATTCATCTTGATACTGCACATCCTTGCAAACCAGGAAATACTATAGGAGGGTGTATACCTCCTTGTTTGTCATGTCTGACCAACAATAAATTGATTTTTCATTTTTGTACACCTGTGTCCCTTGGGCAGTGCGCTGCTTGGTGCATTATTTGTATTTTCCTTGGATCGTTTGGAGTTTATTCAGCGGCTGGACACGCCCCCTACCCAGGAATTGCACAGACTCTAGGAGTGGGTAAGATCTTTAATACTTTATTCATGTGGATCATCATCAGTACTACGTTGCAGGGTGAGTTTTTTTTTTTTTTTTTTACCATACAGCTATATACCAACGAGGTACAGCGAAGGGTGTTATTCATCTTTTCTTCTGTTGCCTTCAGGACATTCATAATAGGTAATAGGGAGAGCGATGGTAGAGAAATTACGGATGAACTTCCGGTAATAATTGGCAAAACCAAGGAAGCGCTGCACGGCCTTGAGGGAAATTCTGCAAGGGCCAGTCGAGTACAGACTTCAATTTCTCAGGATCCATAGTAAAGCCTTTGTTAGATATAATATAGCCTAGGAAGGCTGTGGACGTCTGATGGAACAGGCATTTCTCCATTTTTGCATAGAGGCGATTAGCACGAAGCCTAGAGAGTACCAGTTTGGTATGGCGAATGTGCTCCTCTAAGTTCTTAGAGAAAATGAGGATGTCGTCCAAATATACAATAACGAACGTCCCTAAAACGTCCCGAAAGATATCGTTCATGAACTCTTGGAAAACAGCAGGAGCATTGCACAGCCCGAAAGGGCATCACTAAATACTCATAATGTCCAGAACGCGTGTTAAACGCGGTTTTCCATTCATCCCCGTCTCTTATTCGAATAAGATTATAAGCCCCTCTTAAATCGAGTTTGGCGAATATAGATGCTCCTTGTAGACGGTCGAAGAGTTCAGAAATTAAAGGGAGAGGGTACCATTTTTTTACCGTAATTTTGTTAAGCTCACGAAAGTCGATACAAGGTCTTAAGGAGCCATCCTTCTTCTTCACGAAGAAGAAGCCTGCCCCGGCGGGGGAGGTAGAGTTGCGCATGAATCCTTTCTCCAAATTCTCTTGGATATAAGTCGTCATAGCTTCTGTCTCTGGCACCGACAGGGGATAAGACTTAGATTTAGGGAGAATGGTTCCTGGAATTAAATCAATAGGACAATCGTAGGGGCGATGGGGAGGTAATACCTCAGCTTGTACTTTGCTGAAAACATCTAAATACTCGTGATACACCGGCGGCAGAGGGGACAAGTTAGAGGAAGTGATGTCCAGGCCAGCGAGCACGGCAGCAGGAGCAGTAACCGACTTCTCTGAGGTGGTAGACCATTGGATGGGTAAGACATCGGTCCAATCTATACGTGGATTGTGAAGCTGCAGCCATGGTAATCCTAAAATAATCTGGACAGTAGGGGAATGAAAGACATCGAAGACCATTACCTCTTTATGGCCATCCGCAGTGGTCAGGGTAAGTGGAATGGACTCCAAAATGATGAAGGCTGGTTGAAGCGGGCGTCCATCGATAGCCTCCAGGCCAATGGGGGATCTTTTCTTGTCCAAAGGAATTCGGTTCTTGCAGGCGAAGGTATGATCAAGAAAGTTACCACCAGACCCAGAGTCGATGAAGGCTTTCACTTCTATTTGAAGATCAGGACCCGCCAGCGTTACAGGAAGCATAAGTTTTTTAGGGAGAGAGGGGCAGAGAGAGATAGTACCCAGTAGAAGCCCCTCTACCTTTACTGGGCGTTCCCGGCTTCAGGCGACAGTTTTTGAGCCGATGCCCAGGGGAACCGCAATAATAGCAGAGACCCTCCTCACAACGTCGTGCTTTCTCTGCAGCCCGAAGTTGTTGGCTACTGATCTGCATCGGTTCAGGAGCATCCAACGCAGGGAAGGGCGAAGGAGAAGGCCTGTGAGAAACAGACGGAGGGGGGAGAGAACGTGAACAGTGATGCTCGTGTCGTCGTTCTTGGGTACGTTGATCCATACGGATGCTGAGTGCAATGAGTTCCTTAAGGGAAGAAGGCCGAGCGTGAGCTGCGAGGTCATCCTTTAGAGTGACGGACAAACCGTGCCAGTATGCTGCGGCAAGAGCCTCATCGTTCCATTGGGTCTCTGCGGCGATGGTGCGGAACTCCACCACGTATCTTGCAGCTGACCTCCGAGCCTGCGTGATATAGAACAAAGAAAAAGCAGCAGTTTCCCTAAGTGCTGGTGTGTCAAACACCTGTTGAAACTCATGCCTAAACTTGGGATATTCTTGGGTTAACTCAGGGGTGTTCCCAGAGGGGAGGGGCCCAAGCGAGAGCGTCGCCAGTGAGTAAGGTGTAAATGTAGGCCACCATGGTATGGCCAGTAAGGAAGAGGGAGGACATTTCAAATTGAACCTCGCATTGGTTCAAGAATCCTCGGCAAGCGAGAGGGTCCCCATTGTACCGGTTCGGAGGTGGTATACGTGGTCCTGGATTGCTCATAGCCACAGGAACAGTGGTTGATGGGGCAACTGGGGTTTCCCGGAGAGACAAGTTGGCAAGTTGTTGTGACACAGAGGTCAGTTGATTACTGACAAATTGCAACTGTTTCACGGAAACACCTTGGCCCACCTCAGGGGGGTCTGCATTTGTTGGGCTCTGCATAATATAATGCCTGTATGCCCGCAGACCTGGCCAGTCCCCAGTACTGAGGTGGGTAAGGGTATAACACGCTCTCACAGCAGTGAGGGCGTGCCCGGAGTGTGGTAATGCATTGCCGGGCCGGGTAAGAAAAGGGTTAACATATACTTGCAAAGTCCGGGGTGCCAGAGATTGGATAGTAATGTCCGTGTGCCAGAGTTCAAGGATTGGAGAGAGCAGCGTAGTGATGTCCGTAAGCCAAGGTTCAAGGGCAGGAGAAAGCAGAGTAGTCAAATCCAAAGCAGTAAGTTCAAGCCAGGGGAATCCAAACAGAAGCAGGGACAGGAACCAGCGCTGAAACAAACAAGGGAGCTAGGCATAGACACTGCACACACAGGAGTCACAGGAAAGCTATGCAGAGCATTGAGTAAGTGGACAGAGTGGGGTTATAAAGGAAGGAGAACCAATAGGAAAGAGAGGAGAAGTAGAGGGTTGAGTAAGAGTTTGCAGGGATAGGTCTGAGAGAGCAGGGGAGGAGACAGGGGAATAATTAAGAGATATGGCTTGTAAGCCACGGGGGCGGAGCTAGACGGCAGATCACTGGAGCGTGTGTGCGCGCCCTCTGTAAGGGTATTATGCCCGTGCACCGCGCATGTCACAGAACGTGAGGGTGGAAGCGCCGTGGGGGCGCATGGCAACGGGGGTGAGAGACGGAGAGGCAGAGGAGCAAGGTAATGTGAAGGCTGGGGTAATAGAGGCACGCCGGGGGCCGCTGGTGCCGCGGAGGGGTACTAGTGATCGTAAACGTGTGCGCACATTACGGAGGACATGCAGGTGACCTGAACGCGCGTCAGGGCATGCAAACCGCGCCGCAGAGGAACGGCCACGAGGGAGAGCGAGGACGCAGGGAAGAGGGAGGGCTGAGGCAGTGGAAACAGAGGTGACGGAGAGACGCTGTGAAGCGCGAGTACCCCGATCCGTCACAATTGGATGCTTCACTCTTTCAAAAAGGAGGCTAGGTCAAACTCTATATTCAGACCTTTAGGGGACAGAGTTTTCAATGTGTAAATCCAGAAACTTTTCTTTCTGGATATACTATTGAGTCTGTCCCTCTCCTCCCCCCCCCCCCAATTTGGTTTAGGACAATCTATCCCTTTACATAACAGTCCTTCAGGATTTTGATTGTGTAGTAATTTAAAATGGTTGGAGACACACTGCGTCTCCAATCCTCTCTTAATATTGTACACATGTTCTGCTAATCTACGTTTAAGAGGTCTACCCGTTCTCCCCACGTATTGAAGTCCGCAAGGACATTGCAAAAGATACACGCAAAATGTACTTCTGCAGCTAATGAATGTGTCAATATCGTAAATTTGGCCAGTAACTGTGGATTGAAATGTGTTACTTTTTACACTATATTTGCATCCAATACATTTGCCACACAAAAAAATAACCTTTTACATTTGTTAACCATGTACTATTGCAATGTCCAGCTCCATTACCTGGGCAACTGGGAGACAATGAGTCTTTTAAATTCCTGGCCTTTTTATATACAATTTGTGGGTTAGAGGGTAGGAAAGGTTTTAACCCAGGATCTAGTTGGAGAATTCCCCAATGTTTTTTGAATGTTTTGAATATCTCTGGGGCCATACTGTTATATCTTGTGATAAAAGGTATAAATTCTCCATCTTTTTGTTTGGTGCTTTTTTTTTATCCATATTTACTAGAGTTGCCCGATCTATATCATTAACCCTAGCAATAGCCTTATCTACTCTCTCTTTGTTGTAATCTCGTTCTAAGAATGTATTTTTCAATTCAATTACTTGCTGATCATTTGCGAGCAATTCCTTTTTAGCTTCAATGCTTGACCCTGCGGGATATTGTTTATCCATTTAGGATGATGGTGACTTGATGCTAGAAGGTAGGTATTGGTATCTACTTCTTTATGATATGTTTTAGTATGCACCACATTATTTTCTACATACAGGACTAAGTCAAAGGAAATTTCGAGTTAATGCATCACTCTTTGAGGTAAACCTAATATTATAAGGATTGGCGTTCAGATGTATTAAGAAAAGAGTCAAGTCCTCTGGGGTACCTCTCCAGACGCACAGCACATCGTCGATCTACCTTTTCCAGAGCACCAGATTTGCACCAAACGGGTTACCACTCCAAATGTGGTCCCGTTCCCACATAGCCATAAACAGATTTGCATAGCTTGGTGCAAACTGGTTCCCATTGCGGTGCTGCGCGTCTGGAGAAAGAACTCGCCCTCATTGGAAAAATAGTTGTGCTGGAGGATATATTTGATACCCTCCAGGACAAATGATCTTAACTTTACATTTACATTGGGATCTTGTTCCAATGTTGACTGGACTGCCTTAAAACCAACTTCGTGATCAATGATGGTATAGAGAGATACCACATCACATGTTAACCAAATAAGGTCTGCGTCCCAAGTAATGTCCTTAATTAGATTCAACACGTGTGTGATATCTCTAAGATATGAGGGGATCTGAACTACATACTTCTGCAGAATATGATCTAAAAACTGGAAAAGGTTTGGTCAATCCTCGAGATGATCGGTCTTCCGGGGGGCCTGATGGGGTTCTTATGCAGTTTAAGGATGAAATAGAAAACCGGTATTCTCGGTTCGTCTACTATTAAAAATTCCAATTCTCTTTTGGTAATTATTTCATCTCCAAAACCTTGGTTGAAAATAATGGCCAGCTCTTGTTTGAACTGCTCTGTAGGATTTTTTTTTCTAGTTTTTTATATGTAATATTATCACTTAGAATCCTACTGGATTCCTCCTTATATTAAACAGAATCCATTATTAAAAGTCCCCCCCCCCCCCCCCTTATCGGCTGCCTTGATTACAATATCATTGTTATCTGCTAGAGTTCTGACTGCTTCCTTCTCCTCTTTTGTTAAGAGTCTGTTTCTTGTGTCTGTAATTAACCCCCATATCTTCAAGATCACCAATGACCATGTCAGTGAAGGTGTTAATGTAATTACCTTTAACCGCCTTAGGATAAAAGGTGGAACTTCTTTTGAAAGGAGTAAGAGGTGGTTTGGTATTATTATTTGTTATTGGACTCGTCATCATAGATGTCCTAGTCACAGAATCACGCAAAAAATATCTTTTCAACGTGAGTCTGCGGACAAACTTATGTACATCTATGTATAAGTCGAACATATTGGGGCCCCGTACTGGAGCAAAATTGAGACCTTTCTCTAAAACCTTGGTTTCAATTTCAGTAAGTTTGTGTTTCCTCAAATTGAAAATACTGGTCTTTTTGTGTGGAGAAGAAAGAGGCAAAAAAACTCAGTGTCATGCTCACAAGGGGCGTAAATTGTAGCTATTGTCAGTGCTTGACCCTGCAGTTTGCCTACTATAATTAAATATCTTCCATGTCTGTCTCTTTTTACTTGTTCAACTACCAATGGGAATCTATTATGCAGCAGAATTGCCACACCTCGCTTCTTAAACGGGGCTGAGGATAGATACCACTGTCTATATTGCTTAGCGAAGTATTTCGGGAAACTAGATGAGCTAAAATGTGTCTCCTGAAGGAGGATGACATCTGCATTCTTTCTCTTGTAATTAATTAACACACAAACCCAGCAAGCTCAAACGCCCACACCCACCTAATCTTGACTATATGTAATGCCACACAGAGTGCCACTGGGCCTGTGGCACATGAATATAGCAAACTACAAGGGGTTGCCCAGTGCTACATCCAAATGACAAAACATACATGGTAATAATTGCAAGAATAATGCTTCAGTACTATAAAATGCTAATACTAATAATAATAAAATATGTTTTTTGTTGGATTTTTGGCCAAAGCATCATAAGCCTGCACACCAAATCGTCACAGTAAACCATAATAGTGCAAGTCTACACTAACTGCATTGTTCCCTATACCTCTGTATGAGGGGGAAGAACCCTAATAGATTCCTTACCTGCAGCAATATGAGATCCACCATTAAGAAGGGGGAGTGAATTGGCTCTGGGGGAGGTGCCACAAAACTTCCTACAACTGATTCCGTCAGAATTAATTAACACACAAACCCAGCAAGCTCAAACGCCCACACCCACCTAATCTTGACTATATGTAATGCAACTATTATGGTTTTACCTTGACGATTGGTGTGCAGACTTATGATGCTTTGGCCAAAATGTCTAACTAAAAAAACATTTTTATATTATAGTATTATATTAGTTATGAAGCATTATTATTGAATTATTACCATGTATGTTTTGTCATTTGGATGTAGCACTGGGCACCCCCTGTCGTTTGCTATATTCTTTCTCTTGTAGTCCAAGAAAGCCAATCTTCGTTTACATGGATTATTAAGGCCTTTTACATTATGTGAGATAAATGTTAGTGACATGCTATTGTGTGTTGGACCGCTTACCTCTCTTGCTACTGTCTTAGGTCCGCACAGGAGACCACCCGAGGGCCATAGACTTCTGCGATGACTCTTGACCTTCGAAACAAACTGGGAGGGTGGGGAAGGACGATACTTACGGAAAGGATGGGGAAACATAAACAATGCATTTGAGTCTGAAAACCACAACTGGCCCAGACTTGGTCGCCCTTAGGAAATAGCTCCTCCCTTGGCGCCCAACTAATAGGGTCCAGGGTACCGGATCCGGAGGGCGTCCGGCCTCCCAAATGACTTTGTTGGTGTCAGGAATACTCCTATCTCTAGCACCAAAGAGTTGGAACATGGTGGTAGCCAAGGCAGGGCAGCTCCCGCTCCATACCCAGCCCTACAAATATTACATTATATTTCAACTAAACCCACATACCCATGAACAATTACTAAACAACTCAAATGTACACCAAAGCATCAACATAAAGCTCCCCCATTCTCACAGTCGGCGTTTAGGGTTGCGACGATCAGACCTCAGGTATAGCCCATAGTGTAGTCCGTAGTGTCCAGGCTTTGAACCTATGTTAGACAATTCCGCAATTTGCCCTTTGGCCTGTACTGCTATACCCCAGCACATACGTATTTCCTAATATCCAGCTATTTAGTCTGATTTTGTGTCTTGGTCCCTACTTCGTAACCAGGTTTAGTTTATATTTTTTATTTATTTTAAAAGCCTCTAACCCTGATTCTGCCTCCCTGTAACCCTGCAGCCCCTGTGTTGTCAAATGAGGATCCTTGTAAACTGATGAATCCCGGCCACTTCCCCAGTCAGTTCTCTATACTGCCCTCCCCCAGACCCTAGTAGAATTTAACTCCTAATGCTACCCTACCTGATTGCCTCCTCTATTAACCAAGTCCTCTCCCCTGCCCTCTTTACCCCTTGCATGTAGCTAGATATTGTTATTTCCCCTACCCTTCCACTATAGGCCCTTAGAATAGTGTTTTTTGCCGTCCCTTTCACTACTACATGCCACCATCTTTATTGAGCCCCCCCCTGAACTGACCGTGCCCTGCTGGCCATGCCCCCCACTTTGTCCCGTGGGACCTCCATCTATCTCTCTTTCCCTATTCCCCCCCCCCCCCCCCTGCTGCAGACTATTGTGCTGGGCCTCCCCATATTTATCACCCCACCTTGCCTGCTGCATGTGGATCCCAGGTTCTTGCTCTCGTCGCTGTGCCGGTAGGTCCCCCTGCTTCCGGGGCAAACTATGCGAGCCCCCATCCAGGTACCGGGACCCACCGGCATCTGCTCCGCTGTTGCCGCCAAACCAGAGACTTTGCCGTGAACCGCCATGTTAGGTCCTCAGATGTAGCACCTCCGCCATTACCCGCTTCCTTGTGGCTCTCATCTGGGTTGCCGCTCCTCCACTTTGGTCCAGTGCTGTCCCCGCAGGCTGCGGGGAACTCCGCCTCGCTCGATCCTCTTCATTGTAGAGGCCTCCATTGCAATAATAACAGGCTTCCCTCCTCCTCGTTCCCGGGTGGGTCTTCCACGTGCTCCCCTGACTCTGTATTATCTAAGGTTGTATTGCCTCTGGCAGTGAGGCGCCGTTTAGTAAAAAGGCGAATTACAGGAGAATTGGTCTGGAGTGGTGGGGCCACTTTAAGGCTTAACTGGATGGTCTGGGGAGATTACCTTGTCTCTTGAAGGCCTTAATTGGCCGCCATTCTGCCCAACCGCGTTCTGATCGGGTCACATCTCTCCAGGACTCCTCCAGGGCAGGCTCTTCCTCTGCACGGTAGGTGAAATTTGATTTAATTCCTACTTTAGACAGGAATTCACCCCCTTCTTCCAGTGATCTGATGGACACTGTCCAGCCTTCTTTAATTACCAAGAGTCCAAAGGGTAACGTCCACCGATACCGGACGCAATGCTCCCTCAGGACTGGTTATAGGCTGTAGTCTGCGCCTCTTCTCCAAGGTATTAGGGGACAGATCCTGACGGACCTGCAAGTTTATTTCTTCAAAAGTTATGGTAGGAGACTTCCGGGTGATCATACACAGTTCTTCTTTCCATCCAGATATGAAGTCCTCAATTTCCACAATTTCCTCTGAGATCCCCCTAATTTGCACATTGTTCCTTTAATCTCTATTTTCAGAATCTTCCAGTTTCTCAGAGATGTTTGTTATTTGTGCTTTCAGATATGTTGTTGTCTTTTCTGGTTTTTTTTTACTGCATTAATTGTAGCGTCCATTTTCCTCTCAAGTTCATCAGTCCTGTCACCTATGAGATTAATGTCCTTCCTTATCTCCTTTAGCCCAGACTGCAACAGACACTTTATATCATTAAACAGGGACTTCAGGTCTCTTTTAAGATCACTTTGTGTGACTATTTCCCTGTCTCCACTGTCTGCCCTTTCCCTCTGTGCTTCCATCTGAGTCAGACCTGAGATTTGATTCCCTTGCAGGTGCTCTTCCTGCTCTGCCTGGATCTGATTTGGTGAAATAATTCTTTAAATCCATTTCTTTTTTTCTTTGCTGGGATCTGGTTGTCATCCCCGAGTCTTCCTCTACTCCCTTCTGTGTTTTGTATATAGATTTGTTGGGTTTAATAGTTGAGATTGTGTGTTATGAGGCTGGGTACTGGAGGAGGTTATTCTTCAAGCTGCCATACCCAATGCCACCATGCATGCACCCCCCCACAGAGTAGTTTTTAAAGGTGCAGATGTCCTGGTTTAAACAACACCAATGTTTGTTTCATTTATCATCTTGCACGTGCTCTTCATTTACGATTTGTGTTTTAAATAGTTTACACTATGTCTATTTTTTGTGTGTCATTTCCTATTCAAGAGACACTGGTGTTTTGAATATTGTCCCGCAAAATATAATACGGTTGGGCAACCTCCATAATTACACCATTTTATTGGAGCACGTTTTTAGAAATTCTATTAGGGTGTTTGCGGCTCTTTAAACTTTTATATCACTATGGTTGCAGGAGGAGACCCGGGAACTGATGGCAGCATCCCCTGCAGGATTTGTATTTGTATTTTATTGCCTTTATATACGTGTATGTTATGTACTTTTGTTTGCATTCACATGAAAAATAATAGGTCCAAAGAGTACACAAAATTATAGCTTTTTTTAAATATTTGTTATATTTCAATCTCTTTCTAAAGTTTTATTTCAGATTAATAACTGTATTTGTATTGTCCTGGAACAGGCTCATGTTCTTTCCCTGCTCTGAGGCTGTCAGATCTTTCGTATAGTCGCAACAATGTTGCTATTCCCTGTGGTTTCCCTTAGTTTCTCCCAGTTGCCTTGGCAATCTGTCATTGCTCAAAACTTGAGTTGGTTTAGCCATGTCCTCCTGCCTTTCTCTGTTTATGAGTATGCCCATTTGCTTGTTCCTGCCTAAACAGGAAAGTGTGCTTTTTGTTTTTTACCATCCGCGGACAGACAGTGAGTAGAGGCATCTTTCACTGCTCCCCCAGAAAAGCATTCCTTTTCACCTTCTCCCCACAAGTGTAACTTGCCAGCTATTTTTATACCCTCTGAACCCCCTTTCAATAAAAGTGACAAAAAATAGAAGGACTCTGTTTACATTTAAAGGACATGAGTTTAGCTACCTCAACCTATTCACTTGCCACAGTGGGCTTGGTCCAGAAGAGTGAAAAGGACACCTTACAGCTGGGGGATTCAGCTCAGAAAGCTTCAACTTCAACAGCCACATCGCTGGGAAATAACCTGCACTATAACAGCTTTCTGGAAGGTCAGCTACTGCACTACAGCTGCAGACAGCTTGAGAGAGCAGATACCCTACACTCCAAACAGTAAAATACAGCTTTACAGAGCAAGCAGCTTTACACAGCTTCACAGACACAGCAGCTGCAGCAAAGCTATACAGATCGCAGCATCATACATAGCTGCTGCAGACGGCTACACAGACTGGCAGAGCTCCTTCCTTGCACACAGCAGAAAGACTGCAACACAGCCCCACAGTGAGGTAGAAGCCATCAGATCCACCCCTGTGCTACGTCCCACAGCAAGGGTTACCAAGGGCCACGCTACCGGACATCTGCCAGGACACAGGTCAGAGCCACGGACACCTGTAAGAACAGCTACCGCTACACTGACCACTGCAAAACACCAACCGGCATCATCTGAGACAGTTGGCCATCACTGATGCAGGTAACAGTCCACACACCACACTTTGGCTAAAGGCCTACATACACCTGCAGCATGGCAGAATTGAGACCCTCACCAAACACCACTCATGAAAGTGACAACTGAGACCACTACACAACATCAACAGACGCAGGAGGGCACAAGGCCTAAGTGGACAGTCACACTTACTGTACACAGAAGGCCCGTGAAAATTATGAGGCTGGCATTGATACATACCATAACAAGTTAGAGATGGCCTGGGAAAAAATTGAAAGGATTAACATTGCAAACACTGGCAATTATGAAAAGCAACTTGAGCAGGCTATAACTCAACTAAGGTCCAACCATACATGCTACCGCGTGCTGTCAGAGACATACATCACCTACTTGACAAGCCAGTACCAGTGAAGGTGATGAACGAATAGGTGATTGGTGCGCAGCTAATAATTAGTGAAACACAATAAACAATGTGCAGTGCACAGTGATATTATAATCAGAAAAATTCAACCTTGAATGTGGGAAGATCACATATATTGCGTCTGCAGCCCTTCTTGGGGGTGTCCCAACACCCCTGAAACTATGGAAAAGACAGAAAAACAAGGCGCACAACGCACATAGTGAAGTAAAATTAAAAATCAAATTTACTCATAAAAAGATATAAGTTCTGCGTACATCAATATAATAAAAATGTGCAGTTGGTAATTGGGTATACCACACCAGTAGACAGCTGTGAACGGCACTCCTCACTCGATTGTAGGGGCAGGCGGATAGCTAGTCATACTGATGTCAAGCTGGGGGTGGTGGTTGTAGAAGCCGTCTCCTCTCACTCAAGACTGAGACCTGCCCCATTTTGAGTGAGAGGGAGACGGCTTCTACAACCACCAGCTTGACATCAGATGACTACTGATCCCCTGCACCCTACAATCGAGTGAGGAGTGCCGTTCGTAGCTGTCTACTGGTGTGGTATACCCAATTACCAACTGCACATTTTTATTATATTGATGTACGCAGAACTTATATCTTTTTATGAGTAAATTTGATTTTTAATTTTACTTCACTATGTGCGTTGTGCGCCTTGTTTTTCTGTCTTTTCCATAGTACCAGTGAAAGCCTGTAAGAAAGAGACTTATCGAATAATATCGATCTAACACGCGACGGCCGCATGCTGACCGCTATCACGGAAGCTGAAAGTAGGAGAAAGGACCTCTTGCTGGAACCACTTCACAGTGCTCCAGCGCATCCAGGCATTCCACAAGGTCAGCAAAATCAGCGCGATCCAACGCGTCCAGCGCAAACACTACCAAGGCACGAGCTGTCGCAGATGCTGCTCGCGCAAGGGTCGCATACACTCAGAGAGTGGTAGCCATGAAGCTAGAGAGAGCGTGCATTGAAGAGGAGGAGCAGAGGGACGCCGCTACAGCTAGCGCTACCCCAGGGGTACGCGTGACGTCATCACGCTGACGCTCACGTGATTCAGTGTTTGGAGGCGAGATCAGTCCGGGACACTTCCAGGGCTGCAGCTGACTACTTCCTAGCTAAGGACACACTATTTCAGGCCGTATATTCACTATCAGACTGATTTATTTAGTGTCTTTGGGGAGTTACTAAGTTCTTTCTCCCCTGCTGCACGTTTTGGCATGAACTTTGCCTATACAGCCTCACAGGAAATTTATGTGAGACTGGTGTTGCAAGTACAGCTTATCACTATTTTCTAGTGTGATTTAGGCACATGATATATTACACTGCCTATTTCTCTCTCCACCATACACTTTTGGGGACTTTTAACTATGCATTTTATTGCATTTTTATGGTGTATCGTCGGGTTTTAATTGTCTAATAAAACGTTATTATTTTGTTGTGTTTGACCTTTGCGGCTGACCCCATTGTGGGATTTGGCCATTTGTGGCTTCCATTATAATAACACAAGAGCCAGGGTGTGCAGCGCACAGCAATGATGATGAGAGCAGGTCTTGCAGTAAAATTCTTTTATTGATAAGTCATCTGGATGTGGGACAGCAGCAAACTTCAACGCGTTTCGTTCTAGAGAACCTATAGTGTTATCTATCATGAGTGCTATGTATGGGAGCTTTATGTAATCCTTGCGATTACTTGTGTGTTTCATTTTGTCTTCTTTCTCCTAAGCACCAGATAGCTTATGTTTTCGTTCTGTTTGTGTTGTTGTGTTGGTGAGCGACGTGTTTTCTGTGTGTTTAGAGGTTAATGCATGGCTAAGAAACTGGTGCAGGAAGGAGGGTTTGGATTTTTTAGAGCACTGGGACTTCTTTTCTGAGAGGTGCCATCTATATTCTAGGGACGGATTGCACCTCAATGAAGAGGGATCTTCGGTGCAAGGGCGGAGTATGTTAAATAGGTTGGAGGAAATTTTAAACTAGTTTGGAGGGGGGAGGAGAATGAAACAGATAATGAACTAAATGGAATAGAGGAGGATACAAGGTAGAATGGGGGCAAGTGCGAGTTTGACAAGCACAGACTCCCATAGTAAATACAGATCATACTAGAAAACTTCTAAAGACTAAACCAAGTGGGCACAGAAAGGAAGGAGCAGATAAGATAATAGTACAGGCTGAAAAAAAACTTAAATGCATGCTTGCTAATGCAAGAAGCCTGACAGATAAAATGGGGGAGCTTGAATTAATAGCTGCAAGGGAGCAGTATGATATCATAGGCATTACTGAAACATGGTGGGATGAAACTCATGACTGGACAGTTAATTTAGAGGGTTATTCCCTTTTTCGGAAGGATCGAACAAATAGAAGGGGAGGTGGAGTATGTTTATATGTTAAACCGGATCTAAAACCTATTATAAGGGAAGATGTTTATGAAGGGAATGATGAAAATGTAGAGACCGTGTGGATAGAAATTAGCAGTGGAAATAAAAGTATAAAGAAAATGTTTGTAGGGATATGCTATAAACCACCAAATATCTGTGAGATTGAGAAAGCTAAAATACTTTTGCAATTGGAGAAGGCATCAAAACTGGGTCATATTTGCATAATGGGGGATTTGAATTATCTAGACATAGACTGGGGAAATTAGATTAACATTACAACAAAAGGAAACAGGTTTTTGGGGGTGCTTAAAGACAATTATATGACCCAAATTATTGAGGAACCAACCAGGAGAGGGGCTGTACTGGATTTTGTTATATCAAACAATGTAGAAGTAATAACAAATATTCAAGTCCTGGAACATTTGGGATCATAACATGGTCTCATTTGAAATAAATTATCAAAAAACAGATTACTTGAGTTCAACAAAGAATTTAAACTTAGGAAAGGCAGATTTGAATAAACTGAGGTCTAATCTACAAGTAATACACTGGGATGATGTTTTTGCAGGGAAAAATGTAGAAGATAAATGGGCAGTCTTTAAAACATTGTTATAAAAGCACACTTATCAGTGTGTAACCCTTGGGTAATAAGTATAAAAGAAATAAGTCAAAACCAATGTGGCTAAATAAACTGGTAGGGGAGGAAATGGACAAGAAGAGGAAGGCGTTTAGATTCTTTAAGTCAGAAGGGACGGAGACATTGCATCAGAATGATAAGGAATGTAACAATAATTGCAAAAGGGCAATCAAATTTGCAAAAATGGATAATGAAAAAACAATTGCAATAGAAAGTAAGGTCAACCCTAAAAAGTTCTTTAAGTTTATTTATTTATTTATTTATAAAATATTTTACCAGGAAGTAATACATTGAGAGTTACCTCTCGTTTTCAAGTATGTCCTGGGCACAGAGTAAAATAAATAATGCATGGTTACAAGTACAGTTACATAAATGAACAAGGTATACATTATATACAAGACATTGCGTGCACAGTGTCACCTTAATAACAAACCTTAATAACAAAAAAAAATGCGAAAAGAAAATATAGGACCCTTTCAATATGAGATGGGTATACAGATTATTGGAGATAAGGAAAAAGCAGAGGTAGTAAACAAATTCTTTGCCTCTGTGTTTACCAGGGAAGAATCAAGTTCAATAGTAGTGCCGCAGGAGGAAGCCACAACATCCACATTAATGAACAATTGGTTAACTGAGGAAGAAGTTCATAAGTGACTTGAAAAAAATAAAGTAAATAAGGCACCTGGCCCCAATGGCATACATCCAAGAGTTCTTAAGGAGTTAAGCTCTGTAATAGCAAAACCATTATATTTAATATTCAAGGACTCCATTTCCACAGGCTCAGTACCACAAGATTGGCGTAAAGCAGATGTGGTGCCTATATTTAAAAAGGGAGCTAAATCACAACCGGGAAATTACAGACCTGAAAGCCTGACTTCAATAGTGGGGAAACTACTTGAAGGTTTAATGCGGGATAATATTCAGGAATACCTAATGGAAAACAAAATTATTAGTAATAGCATGGATTTATGAAGGATAGATCATGCCAAACGAACCTTATTTGTTTCTTTGAGGAGGTAAGTATTAATTTAGACAAGGGTAATGCAGTTGATGTGGTCTACTTAGATTTTGCAAAGGCTTTTGATACGGTTTCACATAAGAGGATGGTGTACAAAATAAAACAAAATTGACTTAGTAATAATATATGCACCTGGATTGAAAACTGGTTAAAGGACAGACCAGAGGGTTGTCATAAATGGAACTTTTTCAGGTTGATCTAAAGTCGTGAGTGGAGTACCTCAGGGATCGGTACTGGGACCCCTGCTTTTTAACATGTTTATTATTGACCTTGAGGTTGGCGTCGAGAGCAAAGTCCATCTTTACTGAAGACACTAAATTGTGTAGGGTAATAGAATCAGAGCAGGATGTAATTTCTCTTCAGAAGGACTTGGAGAGACTGGAAACCTGGGCAGGTAAATGGCAGATGAGGATTAATACTGATAAATGTAAGGTTATGCATTTGGGATGCAAGAATAAAAAGGCAACTTACAAATTAAATGGGGATAAATTGGGGGAATCCTTGATGGAGAATGATTTAGGAGTGCTTGTAGACAGCAGGCTTAGCAATAGTGCCCAAAGTCATGCAGTATCTGCAAAGGCAAACAAGATCATATCTTGCATCAAACGGGCAATGGATGGAAAGGAAATAAACATAATTATGTCCCTTTACAAAGCATTAATTAGTAACACCACACCTGGAATATGGAGTACAATTTTGGGCACCAATTCTAAAAAAATACATTTTGGAACTAGAGAGTGCAGAAAAGAGCCACCAAATTAATAAAGGGGATGGACATCTAACTTATGAGGAGAGGCTAGCTAAATTAGATTTATTTACATTAGAAAAGAGGCGTCTAAGAGGGGATATGATAACTATATACAAATATAATCAGGGACAACACAAGGAGCTTTCAAAAGAACTATTCATCCCATGGGCAGTACAAAGGTCTCAGGGCCATCCCTTAAGGCTGGAGGAAATGAAATTTCACCAGCAACAAAGGAAAGGGTTCTTTACAGTAAGGGCAGTTAAAATGTGGAATTCATTACCCATGGAGACTGGGATGGCAGATACAATAGATTTGTTCAAAAAAAGGTTGGACATCTTTTTAGAAAAGAAATGTATCCATTGATATACCAAATAAGTAAACATGGGAAGGATGTTGATCCAGGGATTAATCCGATTGCCAATTCTTGGAGTCATGAAGGAATTTATGTTTCCCTTTAATGGGTTTTTTTGTTTGGCTTCCTCTGGATCAATAAGTATAGATACTTTATCCTGTATCTGTTGTCTAAATTTAGCATAGGTTGAACTTGATGAATGTACGTCTTTTTTCAACCTTGTCTACTATGTAACTCCTCACACTCTGGAAACTTGGACGTTTCTTGGTAAAAGCTTAGATGAATCTGACTGGGATTGCGCTGCAGGCATCTTTATAGGGTTAAGGGTCCTATTCCAAACATAAACACCCAATCCTCTCATGGGAACAACTTTTCCCACCTATCCCAGACTTGCCAGGAATTCATAGAACGGGGTCTGCTAAGAGCATGCGTTAACCTCACACCTGAGCTGCTTAGCATACCGGGCCCAACCGACAGCTGGCGACAGCAAGTCGGGTTTGGCTACCAAGGGTGAAGCGCCTATACTTCACACCGGTATCTGGTACTTTGTAATAATCCGGCCACCCTAACACCTTGGTTCTCTGAGGCTTTTCAACTTTGGACTTCTCTAGACACTGGGGCACCAACCTAGCAGGGTGCCTTTTGAAGTACGGACATGAAAAATCCCTCAGCTCATTCATCCATAACATATGGGCATGTTAATGGATTCCTTGCCGGGCTGACAGGAATGTGTTCCTGCCTGTACATTTAAAACACCATTGACATACAGTTTATTTATATAAGTATGTTCTGCAGGTGCAACAAATATAAAACTTTATATGTATGGTCATGTTTTTTTTTTACCTAGCTGCACTCCAAAAATTAGAGTGCTAGCTCTTTCCTAGCGCAAGTTATCCCCGTAATTGAAGGGGCTCTGTGATGTGGGTTGCGGTTTGACCTTTAATCCGTCTGGGTTACAAGCCGGCATACAATGTATCCGTGCTGGCTTTGGTCAGTAACCGCAGACGCGCGCCACCAATTCACCTTAAGTGGATACAAGACGGCAGGATACCATGTATCAAGAAAGCACTTCAGCTAAACCGCAGACCACTTATTCAATTTAGCTTCTGAAGAAGCACGTGGTGCGAAACGCGTAGAGGTCACAGGAGATTGTTATGCGCATGCCGGCTGGAGGGACGCTGCCTTTGAGAGAGAGTGGAGTTTAAATCTATAGTGCGGTCACGACATCCGGATCCTTTACGTGGTCGTGCAGCTGTCCATGCCTTCTCACGGTCAGTTTTCCTTCCCCTCGGTGTGCTGTTTTAACCGGGATGTTTTGAGGTTTTTTTTTTTATTAGCTTTCTTGCATCACTGGCTATTCTGTGCCCCACATGTTGTGTTCTCATTTGTGAACCTCTCTTGGGGGGCGTTCCAACCAAGTGGTCATTTCAATGCTTGTGGGATTGTTGTATTGGTTGTATTTTGTGTATTTTGTGTTTATTGTTCACTGTGGTGTGGTCTTATGTATAGACCTTTTTGTAGCATATATGTGCTGTGTTAGTCCCTCATTTTGGATATCTTTATTGTATTAAACTTTCATTTTAAGTAATCCCGCGGTGCGCTTCGCGTACCTTTTTTTCTTGTTCAATTATTCAATTGACTGCGGTTTCAACGTCTGCGTTCTGGAAACTGATACCTATCTTTTAATGCAGCTACTTACTCGCAGGCACACTTCTTCAATTTAGCGCTTGGCACAGCGCTAGAATCTCCCCCTTGTGTCGCAAATACAGTTAGCATATTTCTCATTCATTCATTTAATTGCAGCTAGCTTCTGAGCTGCAAAACAGGGACAATAAAGGTAGTGTAGGGGAAAACATGGTATTAAGGCGACAATGCATTTTAACCCCTTCTGTCCCAACACGGTTTAGGGTTAACCAGCCGGGCATAATACCTTTATTATTGGCCTGGTTAACCCTTTCACCGCCACAACGTGAACTTAGAAGCCTTAAGTAAAGCAGAGGACGTCGCCGTCAAAGTCCAAGCCGAGGTCATAGAAGCAGCTGCGAAATAGAATGACAGGGAGCAACCGTACAGTCTGATAGCTTCAGAGGATCCAGTCCAACGCACTAAAGACTATGAGGAGCCTCCCCAATGTAAACGCCTGCGCACCATCTCTACCTGATGAGTAGGATTTCACACTTGCCGAAACTTTGGCGAGTCCATATGGAGAAGATGCTGTTTCTTCAAAAGCATACACTACCTGGGATAGCTGCAGCTACAACAGTGCCCTGCACACTTACGGATGCACTTCAACAGGCTCGCAATACAGGTACACCCTCACAGAAACACAACTCCCCCCACTGATCAGCAGTCATCGCACATTCCCACCAAGGACGAAGCGACTGCAAGGTCCCTCACAGCACCACCATTGCACCAAGCGCACGCTCTGTACACATGCCAAAGACACGTGATCAACCCCACTCGACCTTACAGTCCAATGCTGCAAATGTAGATGGCGGACAGAGCAATCTACCAGGACGCGACAGCCCACATCCTCCACAAGACCAACATACTGATGCATAAGGCCTAACAGACATGGGATAGTACATCATCCGGGTTTGATATGGTACAAACTGGACTTACCAACTTCGATGACTGTCCTGAGAACTACAGAGTATGGAAGTCCACATTCAAGATCGCAATCAAGAGTCGGGGCTCACTGCAAGCGAAGAACTCTGCCTGCTAACCAAATGGTTGGGGTAAGAATCTACAGAGCATGCGAAGAGAGTCAGGGCAGTAAACATAAACCACCCCCAAGTAGGTCTTGACTTATATTATGGGAATGGCTAGAGGAGTGCTATGTTTGCCAAGAGGTTATCGAAGATGCAGTTTTCAAGAGAGTTGACAACTTCTCCAGAATCACGGTCAAAAACTATAGAAAGTTACGAAAGCTCGGAGATCTGCTGCAGTAATTGGATTCTTCAGGAGCAGATCAATCTCTATCAGGTCTCAATGTCTTTAAACTCCGCTCATGGAGAGACCCCACCTTGGAGAAACAACCTCACAACCTTCAAGAAACATGGTCTTCGCAAGGTTCAAATTACAAAAGGGAGAAGCAAGTCGCCTTCCCCCCCTTTTAATTCTTATTGAGCTTTATTAGTGAAGCAGCTAATACGAAAAATGATCCCAGTTTTGCCAAGCTGCACCCAATGCAAGCAACCTAAAGAATGAAGAGCCGGTGACAAGATACGGTAGCACGAGAACACCTATCTTGGTCCACAGGACGGACGTGTCTTCTACAACATCTACACGTCCCAATAATTGTGTCACTTCTAGCAGGGAGACAGGGGACCCAAACAGGAAATGCCCCATAAACAAGAAGCCACACCCACTTAACAGATGTTTTGGGTTTAGGATGAAGTCATAGAGGAATGCAAGAACCTACTCAGAGAATTTGGAGTTTGCTTCAGGTGCTGCACTTCCATAAGTCAACTATTCAAAGACTGTAAAGAAACCATCAAATGTGCTGTGTGCCACAGTGACAAGCACGTAACATCTCTTCATCCAGAGACTGACACTTGACCAACTCAACAACCCTAGCTCCATGGCAAAGCATGGCCATGAGGAAAGAGAAGTCCCCATCACCCTCTGTCACATCCCAGTGCACTAAGGTTTGCTGAGAAGGATGTGACCAGAGGTCCTGCTCCAAAATATGCCTTGTTGCAGTATATCCCAAGGGACAACCTGAGAGGGCTACTACGTACGCAATCATCGATGATCAAAGCAACAGATCATTGGTCAAGTCAGAATTCTTCAACTTGTTCAACACATATGACCATGCCTCCCCCTACACACTCAGAACATGTGCAAGACTGACGGAGACAACAGGGAAGGGAGCAAATAGCTATATCATAAGTTCCTTGGATGTAGAATAAAAATACCACTCCCTACATTTATAGAGTGTAATCATTTGGCGTCAAACTGGAGAGAGATTCCAACACCAGACGTGGAACGTCATCACCCACACCTTAGGGGAATGGCTGACTGCATCCCGCCAATTGAACAAGACGGCAACATTTTGCTACTACATCCTGAGAATGCACAAAATCCGCAAACAGCGCAACAGGCCACATAACGCCCATTTGCCCAGAGTCTTTACCTAGGATGCGTGATAGTGGGCAACATATGCTTAGACAAAGGGCACAGATCAGACTATGTTGATGCCTGAAGAACAAACATAATGGAAGGTTGGCACACATCCCTCTTTGAATCATGTTTTAGACATATCCAAGTGACAGGAAGGCTTAGCAACGAAGAGGAACTAGGTTATACCACTGAGAGCCACAAAAACATCCTTATGTCAAAGGAATGTGACTGGCCCAGGATGTACAGTAGTCCAGATGACAAATGACGATGAACCAACTTCACCAAAGGATGGGCAAGATCTCATGAAGGTGGTTGACGAGGTACACTTCAAAGACCAAGCAAACAGTTGGATGGCTCTGCCTTCATTCCATTAACCCAGTGAAAATGCTCTAAATAAAAGAAAAGGGATTGAGAAGTCCACACAAACAGATCAATGGTACAGTGTGCCTACAGACCAGAACCCTGCAGACTACACTACTGGGTTAGTTTTTACAGCCCACCACCAGAACCCTGAAGATTATGCTACTGGGTTAGTGTCTACAGCTCACCAACAGAATACATAAGTGCCAACAGAACCAGAGTTTCTGATGCAATCTGATGAGATCCCATCTGTTCCAGAAGATAAAGTTCAAGTAACAATCCCAGAAACAGCTACCGGAATCCACTTTCCAGTCTGTGCTGTGGCCACAAACATGGCACCTGAAGGCACGCATGGATCCCATTGTTCCTCAAAATGGACAATGCTCCAGTGAGCGGTTGCACATTTCAATCATGCCACCACTGCTTTCAGCCACATACCTGGTGGGAAAGTAGATAGCCGTCGTTGTTGGCATCTCTGCAAGAGACTAAGAACTGTCAGCACTACAACAGAGACGAAGAAGATTGTCCTCAGTTGCGTCCAGAAGGAGACGCATACATACAAGATCAACTGTGTCAGTGGAAAAAGGGATCACTCTAAAGAGAGTTCATTCTGGAAGTCTGTGATGGTAGGGGTTAGTCAACCTTCATTAATAAAGATGGAGCCTGGCTGGCTGCCCCTGAAACCGTATGACAAGGGCCCAGAGTATCAGCTTTCAGGTCTAATATTATACCTTATTGTGTTGCCCTGTAATTCTATTCCCTTTATACTGTCCCCCATAGAGTTATAAGCTAGGAACAGTGGGTGGGGTTAACTATGTAGGCCCAGTGGGCCAGTTAATGCATTCTATGCTGTATTCCCTTTGACTCATGGTCCCATAGCTGCCTGTGCACGCTTATAAGTGGGTTGCCTTGTATGGGTGGCCCCTTATGAGAAATAGCTGCAGGGCAGAGACTTCTGGAACATGAGGGAGATATTTGGGGGCAAATAGTGTTAACCTGTATTGCTTGCCAGCAAGGCATTAGAACTGGGTCTAGGAGGCTTGTACGCTAATGCAGGTAAGTGTCTGCTCTAGGGATCAAATGTTACTTTATTTGGTGTAGGGGCTGGTGTCCTAGAACAGGTTTTAGCCCAGTTTACAGACCCCACGTTTTAGTTTCAAATTTTAGAGTGTCAGTTCTAAGGATCAAGTTTTTTTGTTTCTCCTTTGTGGAAAAAACAGTTTTGTGACTAAAGGCAGCCAGATGTAGATTAGCATAGCAAAAGACATGCAGGTTTGTGGCACATGGTGAGGGGGAAGGGCTGTGAACAGGCTATCTGGAGTAGAAAGCCTTTGTTTCACTTAGACACAGGGGAGCCAGGAAAATGGTTGCTGGATTTCAAACTCATAGGCACAATTTTCTTTGGCATGTTTTGAATTTTCCCCTCCTATCATTGAATGCACAACCACAATCAATGCTCTAATTGGCTGCCAGCTCCCGCAATGTATTAGATAGGCCGCAAGCCCTATATAAGGAAGAGCAGTGTAGCAGCTCTCTTCCTTTTTTTGTTGGTGATTTGAAGAGACAAGCAGCTGCTGGCGGACTTCTCAAAGGTGCTTCTGGGTGAAAGAGCTACAAACCCCGAGGGAAGCTTTTAGAGACCCAGCCAGCAGGCTGGAACCAACCGGAGCTGGCAGGGTAACGCCTTTTGCTGAAGCAGGTGCCCTGCAACTAGGAAAGGACTAGATCTCAACCCCCAGACCCCAGTAAGTGTATATATTCTCTGTATTTTGTATTTGTGTGTTTCCGAGGTGTTATCCAAATAAACCTAATTTATTTCACTGCCTTGTGACTGATCCATAAATATAAATGTGTTAAAATACTAGGTCTACCGTGTCAAATCCTCTAACCCAGCGTTTCCCAAATGATGGGTCGCGACCCGGCACCGGGCCACGGCACCAAAATTGCCGGGTCGCAGCGAGGCTGGCCGCCCGGTGTCTTCCGTCCCCCCACTCCCAACGTGGGACAGAGGAGGAAGTACCAGCTCCTCTGCGGCCTGCACGTTACGTGGGATGGAGGAGTAAGTACCAGCTCCTCTGCGGCCCGCACGTTATGTGGGACGGAGGGGGAAGTACAAGCTCTTTCTGCAGCCCGCTTCCCCCCGCGGCCAGCTTCCCGAGCTCACCTCCCGTGGCACCCCCTCCCGAGCCCACCTCCCGTGCCTCCAAGCCCACCTCCTGTCCCGGGCAGCAGAGGATATTGGGGGCAGCAGGGGAAAGCGTCCGGCGGCAAGGTAGGTCACCCCACCCAGTCACTGTCACCCACCCACCCAGTCACTGTCACCCAGTGACTCTCTCCCACCCAGTCACTGTCACCCAGTCACTGTCTCCCACCCAGTCACTGTCAGTCACTCACCCACCGTCTCCCACACACTCACCCAGTCACTGCCACCAACCCGTGTCCCAGTCCCCCCCTCCCACCCACCCAGTCCCAGTTCCCCACCCACCCATCCCAGTTCCCCCCCCCTCCCACCCACCCAGTCCCAGTTCTCCCCTAAGACCCAGTTCCACCCACCCAGTCCCAGTTCCCCCCCTTCCACCCACCCAGTCCCCGGCCCCCCTCCCTCACTCACATCCACTCATTGCCTTGTAATTCACTGTTTGTGTCTGTGTGCGTATAGGAGAGCGTGTGTGTGTGTGTGTGTGTGGTGTGTGTGTGTGTGTGTGTGTGTGGTGTGTGTGTTGTGTGTATCAGTGGCTGTGGTGTGTGTATCTGTATCAGTTCTGTGTGTGTGTGTATCATAGTGTGTGTGTATCAGTGGTGTGTGTTTTGTTGTGTATCTGTATCATGTGTGTGTGTATCAGTATCGTTTGTGTTCATGTCTGTGTGTGTGTATCAGTGTGTGTGTGTGTGTGTGTATCTGTATCAGTGTCTGTGTGTGTGTGTGTGTGTGTGTGTGTGTGTGTGTGTGTGTGTGTGTGTGTGTGTATTAGTGGCTGTGTGTTTGTGTGTGTGTGTATCAGTGTGTGTGTGTGTGTGGTGTGTATCAGTATCAGTGTGTGGTGTATCAGTGTCTGTGTGTATCTGTATCAGTGTCTGTGTGTGTGTATCAGTGGCTGTGTGTTTTGTGTGTATCTGTTATCAGTGTGTGTGGTGTGTGTATATATCTGTGTGTGTGTGTGTATCAGTGTGTGTGTGTGTGTGTGTGTGTGTGTGTGTGTGTGTATCAGTATCAGTGTGTGTGTGTCAGTGTCGTGTGTGTGTATCAGTGTCTGTTGTGTTCAGTGTCTTGTGTGTATCAGTGTTGTGTGTGTATCAGTCTGTGTGTGTATCAGTGTGTGTGTTTTGTAGCAGTGTCTCTGTGTGTGTATCAGTGTGTGTGTAGCAGTGTCTCTATGTGGCTGCGTGTGTGTCAGTGGCTGCGTGTTTGTCAGTGGCTGCGTGTGTGTGTATCAGTGGCTGTGTGTGTGTGTATCAGTGTGTGTCATGGCTGCGTGTGTATCAGTGGCTGTGTGTATCAGTGGCTGTGTGTATCAGTGGCTGTGTGTGTGTGTGTGTGTATCAGTGGCTGTGTGTGTGTCTGTGCAGGCCCTATAGGCCAGTATAGGTGATAAAAATTTTAGTGGGTTACGAAGGAGAAGTTCAAAAATAACCGGGTCACGGAAAAAAAAGTTTGGGAAACCCTGCTCTAACCAACAAGGTCAACCCCACAAGAACAAGTAGTCACCTTTACAATACCAAAGTGTACTGGGAACGTACGGTTGGAATTACCCAACAAACAAGACTTCATGACCCTGGAGGCAAGTCCAGCACGACTTTCGCATGAGCCTTGACAAAGTTTATGGTCGCAGTTCCAGCATTTGTCAGAGCCAGAACTCTTGACAGGTCTTGAAGACTTGGGATACCACAATCCGGGTGTCCATAATGCCATTTGTAGGTCCTATAAATTTTGATGGACTCCTAAGAGACATTGAGGAGCACCCAGCCAACCTTGACTGGTGCACCTACTTAGCTTCTCCCAGTTGCCTTGGCAACCTCTCATTCCTCAAAACTTGAGTTGGTTTAGGCCTCTCCCCCTGCCTTTCTCTGTTTGAGTATGCCCCATTTGCTTGTTCCTGCCTAAACAGGAATGTGTGCTTTCTTATACCATCAGCAGACACGGTGAGTAAACACACCTTTCACTGCTCCCTCAGAAAATCATTAATTTTCACCTTCTCCCCACAAGTGTAAGCTGCCAGCTATTTTTATACCCTCTGTACCACACCCCCTTCCAATAAAAGTGACAGAAAAGGAAATAGAAGGACTTCGTGTACATTTAAAGAAGATGAGTTTAGCTAACTTTTCAGTAATATACTGTAAAGATACTCCCCTAATAGGACAGATAATATTAAGGGGAGCACAAACTTTTTTTACCTGCGCCCCCCTGCCGGCAGTTCCCCTCCCTCCACGCCCCCCACTCTTATCCTTTGTTCTAGCAGCGTCATGATGCCGCATTGCCATGGCGACATGTGTAAGAAGCCGCCAGGGCCAAGGCAAGTGAAGTTTACAGAGGCCTTCACCGCTCACCTGGCACTTTATATAAGTGCCTTCGGGAAGCGCGCGGGGCCTCTGTAAACCCTGTGCCCCCTGCAGACAGTTTTGGGGGGCGTGCCCCCCAGTTTGCGCACCGCTGATCTAATATACCAGGGAATACACTCATTTACTGATTACAGAGTCAAAGTGATGTCACAAGACATACTTTATTGAACAGTAGGATGTTCTCAGACATTACGGAGCCTGATCTGATACTGATTACTTGTGCCCCTTCCAAACAATGACAATTAAAGAATTCTCTTTTTCAGGAACCAGTTGAGTTTGATAAAGTTGCAATTTACTTTTCCAAGGAAGAGTGGGATTATTTAAAAGAGGAACAGAAGGAACTTTATAAGGATGTGATGATGGAGAATTACCAGACCCTCAGGTTTCTAGGTAAGAAAACCCTAATTGTAGTTCTGTCAAATTAGAAGACCTATATAGAAACATTTTATTTGACTTCCAAAAAATAGGAAATCTGTTGCTAGCACAGTCTTGGCATATACACCTTTTGGGTGGTGTATGGTGTAGCTACAATGTCATGGAGTCTGGTTCTTCAGGAGCCCCATGACTTAGTAGCTGTGTCATTATCTCCCTGCTCCTTTTTGTAGGGGAGGTAGAATTCTGTGCTTTATTCTTACAGGAAGTGGAATGGAAGCGGAGGACACCTCTGTGACGGGGAGGAAAGGGTTAAAACCTGATTTGCCATGCATTACTGTTGTTGCCCTGTCCCCGCCATTTTTATTCCCCATGTGCAGGCCATTCCCTGTCTGCGAGGGTAAAAGACAAGATGCATTGCTAGCCATACCCTCTAACCAACACATGATAGCAGATCTTAAATGTAAGGCAGGATGTATTTTTTTGTAAGTCCAAGCAGGAATTACTTGGACCTCCAGCTGTGATATGGGTGAATGAGCTTCGGTATTTTTATGACCAAGCCTTAAAGGGTTGTAATTATTTTTATGATGGAGCCTCAAAAGGCTCCCACAGATTTAGAGTCCCCCTGTCTAAAAGAGTGTCAATTATGACAAGACCCAGAGGCCCATAATGTATACAATACTGGCATACTGATGCACAGCAGATGTCAGGCTAGTGACACCTTTAAGTCAGAGACCAGACACAGTGGCCCCAAGAAATGGGTATAGCCCAGGTATGCTAAGTGGCATGGGCGTCAACCTGACCCCTGCGCCATGCCCACCGGACAGCCCTTTTGACCGGTCTTATGAACTGTGGGTCACTTGGCTATTCGTGGTTTTTTTTGTTCCCACGAGGGGATTGGATCCACATGTTAACGATGGCTTTGGCCAGTCTATAACTGTGGCCTCCCAGGTATTTCCCAGTGTGATTCTTGAATTTTAATCCATGATGTAAAGATGCAAGACTTTGTTCCAGTACAGCAGCAACCAGTCCAGGAGTGAAGGGGTTAACAACCACATAACCACAGGACTTTTAAAACCATGGCTGCATTTCTTGCACTGGCAAGCAAAGGACAGTTTCTTTCGTTCCAAGGACAATTTCTTTCATTTCCTTATCCCAGTGAGTGTTGTTTTAAGTGTATTCTGCAGATGTCGTGTGTTTGTCTATTAAGGAAATAAATCACAATTTATTTTGCAACTTGTTCTGTTCAATCAAGTACCCAGAAATCTAAATGTGTTGATAAAAGTTGATGTCATTGTGACAACCTCTGTCATCATTGACAGAGAAATCACATAACTGCTTTAGAGAAACGTTCACATGATTGCTAGTGCCAGTTGAGCTGTTGCACTCTGCTGCAGCTTCTTTGGCTCTCAAATAGTTAAAATCATTCTATACTTGTTTCAAAATGTCTGTGTAAGAATTTTGTTTAATGACTTATACAGAATATGTCAATGTGAAGCCTGATATTGTATCACTGATTGAGCAAGGAGAAGAGCCGTATGTAAGGGGTCACCAGCAAGATAATGAGAAAAGTCCTACAGATATCAGCACAGGTCAGTAATAAACACTTTAGTGGCGGGTGCTCTAGAAACAATCATTATATAACATATTTCATAAGAAGGAAACTTGATCACAAATAATCATGTCTGCAAATAATTTCGAATATCCATTTTGAACTTTACCATTCCCCCAAAAATATGTGTGGTATATATATGTGTAATATATAATATGTGTGTGTATATAAATCTAGTAAGCAATATTCTCACAAACCAAGTTTGTTGCAATGTTGAATGTTTTTCTGCATGGATGTATGTATATCATATAAATAACAAATAACACATAATGGAAAGAAGCATTTCAGACATAAAAGGGACATTTAGGAAAAGGAATCCCTGCCCCAAAGAGCTTACAATGTAATGGGAAAAATGTACTAAATACCTAATTTGTTTCACTTTTTTCCTAATGCATGATGTCTCTTTACAATTTTGCATTTAAAAAAATCATTTTTGTGCCAGGTGTTAATGAATTGTTTTACTCCAATTTTTTTCCCCATCAGATGGATTCATGATCAGGAATTCCCCTACAGTACATCACATGTTGCTTTATTCACCTGATTGTGTAATGGAAGTAATGAGTGTTAACCAAAGTTATCCAGGAGAAAGCTGTATTAGACAAAATACACCAAGCAAGAGTCTGAGAGAATCTGTGAGAATTATGACTAAGGAATCTACCTCACATGAAGGAAATCTTATAGACTCCCACATCGATTCACTTAGAGAACATGCAGGGACAGAATATGAATGCACTCATAATACAAAATGTAACAACGGAAACACTCATGCAGGAGAAGTTCACAAGAGCTTGTCAGTAAAGAGGTGTACGTGCTGTGAATGTGCTAAAAACGTTAATAATGTTTTTGGTTATAGAACTCATCAAAGAACACACACCACAGAAATGCTGTATAACTGCTCTGAATGTCAGAAATGCTTTACAAGTAACTCAGATCTTGTTAAACATCTGAAAATTCACAGAGGAGAGCTGTTGTCTTGCTCTGATTGTGGGAAACATTTCTCTTATAACTCAGCTCTTGTTACACATCAGAGAGTGCACACAGGAGAAAAACCATTTGTATGTTCTGAATGTGGGAAATGTTTTACCCAGAACGCACATCTTGTTGCACATCAGAGAATTCACACAGGAGAAAAACCATTTGTATGTCCTGAATGTGGGAAATGTTTTAGCCATATCTCAAATCTTTTTGCACATCAAAGATTTCACACTGGAGAAAAACCATTTGTATGTTCTGAATGTGGGAAATGTTTTACCCAGAACAGTAGTCTTGTTAATCATCAGAGAATTCACACCGGAGAAAAACCATATGCATGTTCTGAGTGTGAGAAATGTTTTACGTGGAAAGCTAGCCTTGTTATACATCAGAGAGTTCACACAGGAGAAAAACCATTTGTATGTCCTGAATGTGAGAAACGTTTTACTCATATCTCACATCTTTTTGCACATCAGAGATTTCACACAGGAGAAAAACCATTTGTATGTTATGAATGTGGTAGATGTTTTAGCGATAACTCTAATCTTGTTAGACATCAGAGAAGACACACAGAAAAGGTTACATTATAATATGACACTGAAAGTGATGGATTTGCTTTTGTAATAAGTATCTTAACTGTAATGAAAACATAATGCATTTCTTGTTATTGTGTAGAATATTTTTCATGGTATTACTTAACATAGAAAAATAATAAATAAGTGTGAAACTAGTGTTATGTTCTTTCGTTAAAAGAAATACTATTAATAGGAAATTCCTCACAGCATCATTTTTTTAAATAGTTTCAAATGTGTCTCATATATTTCACCATGTTTGAAAATGTGTCTCTGACACAAGCCTTACTGTACATGTGCTGTTTATAGTTAAGATTACAAGTAATAGGGGGGTGTATCCAGCAGCCAAGCTGAGCAGTCGCACAACCCTAGTGCTCCGTGCCAGAATGCAGGAAATCGGCAAAAAAAACACAAAAGAAGCATAAAAATATATAAAAAGCCGTCACACAGGCAGATGAGGACCCTCTCTGTATTTTGCGCGGCGGATCAGGCATGCAGTGTGTGCAGACCCCTGGGCAAAGACTGGAATCCCAGAGTCTCCCCCGACATGGAAGTCAAGATGGCCACCAGGTGTGAATGAAGGGCGTGACTAGGCGGCAGATTACCAGAGACTCCGATCTGCAAAGGATGTGAGGGGTGAAGCGGTGGGGTGCCGCCTGGTGAGAGTCCCAATCAGGTGCTGCAGAGGGCAGGCAGCCACTGGCTGACGAAGCTGTTGCGGGAAGAAGAGCAGCAAGGAGGGGTGGCCATTTTGCGAAAACACTGCAATATATTTCTGCCAGCAAATGTGGGCCGGCTTCTCCCCCCCACCCCCCCATAAAAGTGTAAAAGTCTGCAAAGTACATTAATGTTCATTAATACAACCACCAATGTTAGATCAGCTCCGCGGACCAACAGTGCAGTTACTTCACAGCACACAGAATCCCCGGCTGGGGCCACACACCCCTCAATGGTACTCAAAATTCTCACTGCTCACAGTCTACAGACTCACAGTTAAAATCCCCCCATTACAGAAAAGTGGGGCCAGGACACCACAGATGACCATGGGTGTACAGGCACCATCCAAAAAATCCCAAATAAGAATAAAGGGCAAAGAGTAAACATATACCCTTACAATCATATATTCAGCTAAGGGAAAGTCAATAACCACTGTCACGGGAGACCAGGACTAGTTCCAGGGATCAATATCGCCAGACAGAACACGGGAGTTTATGAAATTAATTTATTGGAAAAACATCCACAACTAGACAAAAGACACAAACATCACACATACCTAACTGGGGAATTCCCTGTCTAACTAGTCGCAGGGACCTACTTGCAGAAATTTCCCCTGTTCTCTTTCTTTGCCCAGTGCCTACAGGACTGGTTTTCAGACATGAGACCAGCACTCTCTGCAGGCTCTGTCTGCTAGGGGTCTCCCTCCCCACCTTGTTATATACTTAAACCATAATATTGCAACACTCAGGGCCAGGAGCTGCCTACTTGCCCAGGCCCTGATTGGTGGGTAGAACTGCAACATAACATTTGCAACAATTCTACTGCAAACATATTAAACCTGCAGTTCAGTCAATATCCTGCATGTGTGTTTTTTTTTAATAAATCAGTTCTGTAATAAGAAAAAATACTTTTAGCATTTTCTGTTTTAAAAAACAACAACTTTGAAAGACCAATTTTCTTGTATTCTATTTTAATAACCATTTACTAAGGCACTGCCCCTTCATGTCCTGTCACAAGCCCTGGCACACCCCTCTGTCAGCCCTGCCCTCCCTCCTGCACATGTCAGTGCAGGAGTGCTCATGAATATTCATGAGCTTCCACTGAGTGACAGAAGCAGAGGAAAAACATATCCCATATCTAAAGATTTTGCCAATCAATACATGGAGAACGAATTGACTGGCAGCTATACAGTTCTTTAAGTAATTAGAGATTGCCCGCATGAAACTATTGAACTAAAAAAATAAATTTAAAACATTTTTTAAAAAAAGACTGAACTGCAGCCCTGATTCCTGAGGTGCTGGAACCAAGCAAAAAAAAATAAAAAAATATATATATGTAAATATAGCTGTATGCTCATCTGCATGTCTTAGGCAGGTCTGCAACCCCACCTTTCCCCATTATCACCCAGCACTTCCACTGCAGCAAGGGATTCTGGGAAATGACATGCAAATGAGCACACAATATATATATTACAATACCAATGTATTACTGACAGGTAGGGGTAATGGCAGACTTAAACTTTATTAACAGCAGCCATATTTCCCCCTAGCTTCACACCTCCCCCCTTAAGTGTAGAGCCCAACGGGTTCATCCCCAAGCGTGATGCCGGAAGGTTAGAGCTAAGCAGGCCCGGGATCACCCTGCTGGGAAAGTCCATCGGCATTGCTCACTCCTTTTGATCCAATGATATCTCATAAGGGGAAAAATAAATTCCTTCCTGACTCCAAGAATTGGCAATCGGATTAATCCCTGGATCAACATCCTTCCCATGTATACTTATTTGGTATATCCCTGGATACCTTTCCTATCTAAAAAGATGTCTGATAATGTGTATATCAAGGGGGGTATCAAAAATACCATTTTGATTGCTATATAACCATTTCTCTATAACCATTATGTAATAACATTTTAAATCTCAGAAACTAACTAAATGCCATATGTAATTGTGCCTTCAATCAGATGTGAGAAAGTGACCTTTTACCCACTTACTGATAACTGAACTCTGTTTGTTCAGACTTATTTTGCTCGGTAGAAACAGGAAATGTAGCCAGCCATGCTGAGCATGACTTTTACGAATGTCTTACACAATATAATGTTCCGAAGAATGACATTTCCTTCAACTGCCTCCAAAACCTGTACTCAGGCCACTTCCCAAATCGTAAACCGTCTAGCTGTCATTTTCTGAGATAAACAGACTATGAATTAAAGGGGAAGTGCATTACTCATATCTGTGTTTTTTCTATGCTCAAAATGGCTATATAACCTGACTCAAAATCTTTAATAAACAGGAGAACAGTTTTGACAAAGCTTCACTGGTTGTCTGACTCAATTACTGCCTTCCTCCGAGCTCGTCCGCCATTTTGTCTTTTCCAGATATCAGTGCTTTAAGAGTGGGTAAAGCCTCCGGAGGTGAATCGAGTCAAGTGCCAGGGACGTATTCTCACGCAGCGACGTTAGAGAATAGGATACTTTCAATGTCCAACCTTTTTTTTAACAAATCTATTGTATCTGCTATCACAGTCTCCATGGTTAATGAATTCCACATTTTAACTGCCCTTACTGTAAAGAACCCTTTCCTTTGTTGCTGGTGAAATCTCCTTTTCTCCAACCTTAAGGGATGGCCCGAGTCCTTTGTACTGCCCGTGGGATGAATAGTTATTTTGAAAGCTCCTTGTATTGACCCCGAATATATTTGTATATAGTTATCATATCCCCTCTTAGACGACTCTTTTCTTATGTAAATAAATCTAATTTAGCTAGCCTCTCCTCATACGTTAGATTTTCCATCCCCTTTATTAATTTGGTGGCTCTTCTCTGCACTCTCTCTAGTTCCATAATGTCTTTTCTTAGGATTGGTGCCCAAAATTGTACTCCATATTCAAGATGTGGTCTTTCTAATGCTTTGTAAAGGGGCATAATTATGTTTACTTCCCTTCCATCCATTGCCCGTTTGTTGCAAGATAAGATCTTGTTTGCCTTTGCAGCTACTGCATTACTTTGGGCACTATTGCTAAGCCTGCTGTCTGCAAGCACTCCTAAATCCTTCTCCATCAAGGATTCCCCCAATATATCTCCATTTAGTTTGTAAGTCGCCTTTTTATTCTTGCATCCCATCTGCCTTTTACCTGCCCACGTTTCCAGTCTCTCCAAGTCCTTCTGAAGAGAAATTACATCCTGCTCTGATTCTATTACCTTACACAATTTAGTATCATCAGCAAAGATGGAGACTTTGCTCTCGATCCCAACCTCAAGGTCATTAATAAACAAGTTAAAAAGCAGGGGTCCCAGTACCGATCCCTGAGGTACTCCACTCACGACTTTAGCCCAACCTGAAAAAGTTCCATTTATGACAACCCTCTGTTATTTGTCCTTTAACCAGTTTTCAATCCAGGTGCATATATTATTACTGAGTCCAATTTTCTTTATTTTTGTACACCAACCTCTTGTGTGAAACCGTATCAAAAGCCTTTGCAAAATCTAAGTAGACCAACTCAACTGCATTTCCCTGGTCTAAATTCGCTCTTACCTCCTCAAAGAAACAAATAAGGTTAGTTTGGCATGATCTATCCTTCATAAATCCATGCTGACTATTACTAATAATTTTGTTTTCCATTAGGTATTCCTGAATATTATCCCGTATTAAACCTTCAAGTAGTTTCCCCACTATTGAAGTCAGGCTTACAGGTCTGTAATTCCCCGGTTGTGATCTAGCTCCCTTTTTAAATATAGGCACCACATCTGCTTTAAGCCAATCTTGTGGTACTGAGCCTGGGGAAATGGAGTTCTTGAATATTAAATATAATGGTTTTGCTATTACTGAGCTTAACTCCTTAAGAATTCTTGGATGTATGCCATCGGGGCCTGGTGCCTTATTTACTTTAATTTTTTAAGTCACTTATGAACTTCTTCCTCAGTTAACCAATTGTTCATTAATGTGGAGGTTGTGGCTTCTTCCTGTGGCACTACTATTGAACTTGATTCTTCCCTGGTAAACACAGAGGCAAAGAATGTGTTTAATACCTCTGCTTTTTCTTTATCTCCAATAATTTGCCTACCCATCACAGACTGAAAGGGTCCTATATTTTCTTTTCTCATTTTTTTGTTATTTAGGTACTTAAACATCTTTTTAGGGTTGACCTTACTTTCTATTGCAATCCTTTTTTCATTATCCATTTTTGCTAATTTGATTGCCCTTTTGCAAATTTTGTTACATTCCTTATAATTCTGATACGATGTCTCCGTCCCTTCTGACTTAAAGAATCTAAACGCCTTCCTCTTCTTGTCCATTTCCTCCCCTACCTGTTTATTTGGCCACATTGGTTTTGACTTATTTCTTTCATACTTATTACTTAAGGGTTTACACTGATAAGTGTGCTTTTCTAACAATGTTTTAAGACTGCCCATTAATTTTCTACATTTTACCCTGCAAAAACATCATCCCATTGTATTACTACTAGATTAGACCTCAGTTTATAAAAATCTGCCTTTGTAAAGTTAAGGTCTTTTTGAACCCAAGTAATCTGTTTTTTGATCATTTATTTAAAATGAGACCATGTTATGATCACTGTTAACAAATATTTAAGTCCTGGAACATTTGGGTATTACTTCTACATTGTTTGATATGACAAAATCCAGCACTGCCCCTCTCCTGGTTGGTTCCTCAATAATTTGGGTCATATAATTGTCTTTAAGCACCCCCAAAAACCTGTTTCCTTTTGTGGTAATGCTAATCTCATTGCCCCAGTCTATGTCTGGATAATTAAAATCCCCCATTATGCAAACATGACCCAGTTTTGATGCCTTCTCCATTTTCAAAAGTATTTTAGCTTCCTCAATCTCACAGATATTTGGTGGTTTATGGCATATTCCCACAAACATTTTCTTTATACTTTTACCTCCACTGCTAAAGTTTGAATCAGGAACCGCTTATCATAGTCGGGAGCTGCTTGGATCGGAGCACTTGCCAGGGCAGCCTTGAGAGCTGAGAAGGCACCGTCATACTCCGGTGACCAGGTTACCGTGCGAGGGAGCCTCTTTTTAGTCAGGTCAGTTAAGGGTTTGGCCACGGCACTGTAATGGGGTACAAATTTGCGGTAATACCCAGTGGTCCCCAAAAAGGCTAGCACCTCCTTAATTCTGTGAACTGGCAACCCCACAATGGATTCCACTTTGGCGGGCTTAGGTTTGAGATGCCCCCCGCCTACCCTGTGCGCAAGATATACGACCTCTGCGATCCCTATCCGGCACTTAGCTGGCTTTAACTTTAGCCCGGCCTCCTGGATGCGGGCTAGGACTGCCGTTACATGAGTAAGATGGTCAGCCCAGGAACTACTAAAGACCGCCAGATCATCTAAGTACGCCCTAGCATACCCCTTTCCGTCTAGCAGGTGGTTGACCAGATGCTGGAAGGTAGCCAGTGCATTCTTCATCCCAAATGGCATGAAGGAAAACTCATGCTACTTGGGGTGATGAAGGCAGACTTCTCCCGCGCCTCCTGGGTCAATGGGATCTGCCAATACCCCCAGCTCAGATCCATGGTGGTCAGATATCTTGCCCAAGCAAGCTTGTCTAATGGGCTCATCCATCCGTGGCATGAGATAGGCATACGACACTGTCTGGGCATTTAACTGCCGGTAGTCTATGCAGAACCGGGTGGTTCCATCCTTTTTGGGAACAAGGACTATTGGCAGGGCCCAGGGACTCAGTGACCTGGAGATCACTCCCATCTCCAACATGTCCTCCATCTCCATGCTCCGTTTTACCTCCACAGACACTCGGTATGCGGACTTCCATAGGGGCCTCTGATCACCAGTGTTGACCAGATGATCAGTGAGGTAAGTCCGTCCAAGCTTGTCCGTGAACAGACTCCCAGACCTTCCTAACAACTCTCGCACCTGCTTCCATTGGGAAGCCGTGAGCTGGGACCCTATCCCCACGTCCTCCACAGAGCCTCCCTGCTTTGCTTCCCGTAGGAGATTGGGCAGAGCTCTGCTTGCCGCATCTCCCGATGGTGGGCTACACACCGCCATCACCACCTGTCCACTCGCATTATATTCTTTTAACATGTTGATGTGGTAGCTCCGATGCCTACCTAACTCCTGATCCAGAGCCACCATGTAATTTGATGCGTTCGCCCACCGGATTACCGGATACAGTCCGTAGGTTTGTGGGTGATAGGGTGCCGTGCGGAGAGAGGTCCCCCCGCACACAGCCCAGAGACTTTTGAGCAGCTTACTCATGACCTGTGCTCCCTGGTCAGTCAGGATGTCACTACGGAAAACTACCCTAGTAAAAATATTTATCAGCGCCTCGGCCACTTTCCGGGTGTCAATGGAGGAAAGAACCACCGCCTCCGGGTACCTGGTCGCAAAGTCTACGACCGTTAAAATATCAGACAATTAGAGAGAAATGGGAGTCCCAAGCTCCCTAGCGGCGCCACTTCAGAGAAATCCAGCAAACACATAAGTGTAAATAGTATCAACTTTTGTAACTTCTCAGAGACTGTCCCATATGTGGAATTTAACCCCTTGTCACACATTTATCATACAGTAATAGAGTCTCCCCAATAGGCTTTGTCCCGAGGAATAACTTGTATGGGGTAGGCTCACATAATGAAATGAACTCACTGTTTTTGTGTGCGAGGGCTCCTGGACGTCGGCGTGCTCCAACCGAGGTAGATATAAGTTGAGGATAGAAGAAATGAATCTGGCGGTGCAACTGCTCCTGAGAAGAAAATCCTGCAGACCGGGGCTTCTTACTGGACAAAAAGCTTTATTGGCACATAGCAGCCGTTGAACAACTCTTACGCGTTTCGCGCTTCACTCCGCGCTTTTTCAAAGAGAACATAGAATGGGAACACGGAACACCTTAAAATACCCACACTTCCCCGCATTGCAGCCAATAAGGGCTTCGTATGCACTTAATGTATTCCACCTACTCAAGATTGAAACTCCTCCCCTCCAAAGGTGGGGGTTGAGGAGGTATAAGCTTCACATGCAGGGAAGAAGGGAAAAAGACAAGCAGACATTAATACATAACGACTTTTGGGAGACCACTGCATTACCTAATAGACATGTATATATATGAAATTAACCAATTATATATATATTTCACAGAGGCCTCCCTACAGCCATAAAACATGTAACCTACATAACTAAATTAAAAACAAGACTTCATGGCTACCATAAAAAAAATCCTATAAATTCTACACTTAAAAAATTGAATGAATAATTAAAAATAAACTATTTAGAAAAAATAATTAAAGATCATAATCACAATCAACATTATCGAAAAAGGATTATGCAAATGTTCATATACAGTAAACTGGCTTGATTCACATCCTAACATTCACCATAATCAAAGAGTTACCAAATAAGACATACAATTTCAATCAGAGCGTTCTAAAGTTATAATGATAATTTCTATAATAAAGATAAAAATAATCAATTATTCTAGTTTATTTAATTTTAAGAATGCCTAATGAAAACAATTCAAGGTATGAACTCATTTGGAAAAAAGAAGAAATATATTTGGACTATGTCACATGACAGGATGTATCTACACACATAAATCCTTCATGTTAAAACAATCTTTTATATTGAATGTATTAAATATAATGAAAAACCTCTAGAAAGAAGAGACAAATGGAGGACAGGGAAAGATAGGGAGGGTATTCCAAAAAATCAAGGGAGCGTGTCTCGTAGCCATAAAATAGAGAAAACATTACATAGTGCAATAATGTTTTAAATCAGTGATTTGGTGCAAAAAAGGTTCAAAAATGACTACTCACATTGAAGCAATCAAAATCAAGCAGTCATCCAACTTAAGGGGACAAAAAGCTTTATTGGCTTAATTTTTGTATTCCCTGTTTTAATATAATACCATCTGCACTATATGGTCTCATCTTCTTTCCTTTGTGGTTGGGGGCTGGTGGCTGCTGCATATACACAGGGTACATCCACCCCTTAAGTTGGATGACTGCTTGTTTTTGATTGCTTCAATGTGAGTAGTCATTTTTGAACCTTTTTTGCACCAAATCACTGATTTAAAACATTATTGCACTATGTAATGTTTTCTCTATTTTATGGCTACGAGACACACTCCCCTGATTTTTTGGAAGATCATCTGATGCAAGACGAGTGGAACAGTCTTTTTCAAGGGTTGTAGTCTGTTTCTAAGTCCTTTATTCACTTTATTGTTATTTAAGCACGAATATCACTATTATCATTGTTTTATTATTCACATATTTGTGGTTTAATATTTGGGTGTGTTAGAGCGCTATTGTCACTTTTTTCCAAAGACAGGAAGGGAAAAGGAAAGAAAAAGGTAAAGGGGGGGAGGAATAATAATAATCTGTATGCTTTAGAGGACTGAACTACTACAGCCCCCCCTTGTCAACATTCTTAACAATTATGTCTTTGTTCGTTTGTAATATCCTTAACTCTTCTTTTTCACTTTCTGTCAAGTTGAAACCAGCTGTACTAAATGAGAAACCACGGGATAATGTCAATAAGTCTCTTTCTACTAGTCGCTCAAAAGTAAGGACATGGGGCCCTTTGCTGAAATTGGGACAAAACATGGATTTTTTCTTAAAGCCTGAACTCCCACCCTGTGGTAGAAAGGATTATATAGTTTCTTCTATATCTTCAATAAGCTCAACAATAACCCCACTGAAATTTTTCTGGGAGAGTTAAAAGAGATATTGGATTTGGGCATTATCTTATGTGTTCTAACTAAGAGTGAATTTGATGTTTTGCTTCCAGCTAACCTATTGTGCCAATATTTCACCATCTCCCAAAAATCCACAAAATGCTGGAGAACCCTCCGGGGCGACCCATCGTCTCCAGCATTGGATCTTTGGGAGATGGTCTGTTTCGGTACTTAGATTCCTTTCTGCAACCACTAGTGGGATTGTGTCCCTCTTACATTCGAGATTCTGCGGATCTAATAAGTTCACTAACAAATGTTACTTGGTCTAAAACATTTATGTGGGTTACACTGGATGTCTCCTCCCTATATAGTATTATAGATCATACACAGGGAGTGGCTGCAGTCCAATATTATTTACACATATCAAACATGTCAGGGGTCCAACAAACATTTTTGTTGGACTCAATAATTTTTTTATTAACACACAATTATTTTATGTTTGACTCACAATTCTTTCTTCGATCACGGGGCACAGCTATGGGCACTTCTTTTGCCCCTTCATATGCAAATTTGTTTATGGGTTTTTGGGAGAGCACACACATTTTTGGAGATGGGAATTTGTTTCGTGAACACATTATCTTTTATAAGAGATACATTGATGACCTCGTCCTCATATGGGATGGGGATGAGGTCACTTTATTAAGGTTTATTAATTCACTCAACACTAATATTTATAATCTCCAATTCACTTTTGAATATATCTGTAACAGGGGAGTAATCCCTGTTCAAGTAATGTGCCTTTAATCTAGCAGTGTGGTGCTTAACTGCTAGTAGTCAATTAATAAACACCACCTGCCTGATTTAGATTGCTTACAAAAGCCTGTCTGTTGAGACAGGAAGTGACTCCTTAGCTCACTTGTGAGCTGACCTTTGGAGACAGATCAGGGGTCCTTGAGTCTCCCAGGAGAGACTGACCAAGAGAACACAGATCTCTGGAGCTGACCATGTCTTGAGCTCTGCCAGAAGACACAGCAGAGCTGATTTCAAGACACAGGGAAAACTACTAAAACCTGAAGCTGACACACCCTGAGGGAAGGGAGCTGAACCAGGAACTGAGAAGATTTTCCCTCCAAGAAACAGATAAGACTTTCATTCTTAAGAGACTTCTTATATCTGCTTATTTCATGCTATATGTTTTGGGGCTGCGAGACATGCTTAACTAAGGGAGTTGTGACTACTCTATCTATATCTTAATTTAGGTCTTCTGCCCATTTTAGCATGTAACTATGATTAGAGCGTGTTGCGGTTCTCGCCAGGCCCAGGTATATCTCTGAAATCAGTCCTTTACAGTAATAGTCTCTTCTGCATAGTCTCTCAAATTTTGTTAGAGTCTGAAACGCTGAATCTTTAGTGACTGTTTGTAAAGAGTGTCGAATTTGAAGGAAACCGAATACTGGAAGGTTTGAAATTTGGTATTTTTTCTCTAAATCTGGAAGTGGTAAAATCTTACCTTTGTATACAAAGTCATCAGCTATTACCATTGTTATGGATTGCAGGTAGCTTAGGACATATAAAGCATAATTAATACAGGTCACAGGTATATATAGAGTACATATATAGCTTAAGTACAGCTTGGAGCATATTGTCAATATCTTAGCTTTCTTGTATTAGAAATAAGGGTTGTTTTTGCTTAGAAATGGACAGGATATTTGTACACAGGTACATACACATAAAAGGGGAAGTAACTCGCGTAAACAAGCAGTGGTTGCGCTGTGGTCAAACTGTAATTCCTGCTGATAAACATCATACGTTAGTAGCCACAGAGTATGGTCACATATCACGTACGCAGCAAACAATAAGACTCCATATAAGTCAGGGTGACATGTCATTGATTAGAACCGAAGTGGGGAACCACACAGATGAGACTTATTTGAGACTGGCTGACCTATCATAATATCTTTGAGTTTGTGAGTATGACATGCATATTAGCTAAATATTCTCTGCATAGTTAGAAATGGATTGTTAGCTTACTGTTACTGTTAGCTGTTAGCTTACAAGTTAGCTTATTGTGATATTTCTGGTTATTACTGTTGTGATACAATAAAACAACAAACCTTATCTTATACAAACTCTGAGTGACCTTTCTTTATAATAATCTCACAATACTCTTGTTAGAGTGTGAAACCGAGAGTCTGCAAGTACAAACATCGTGGTCTGTGTTTCTGCTTAGTGCAGAATATAACTTACCACGAGGCATTACTTGGGAGAAGAAGGTTGGCAGCGAGCCCAGATTACCATCTTTAGCTTTTTGAATTTACTAAGTCTCTTTGGGAGCCAGCCTGGAAGAAATTCAGGGTTATTGAATATAGGGGTTAATAGTGAGGGGGAGGATGTTAGATCATACTTCCCCTTGTTTCTAGTCTATATCTTCCATGTACATCTCATTGCTCCCAGTTTTAATTTTTCCGCGAAGGTCTCTCTTCCCCCCTCAGTCCAGAGAGCTACCAGGAGAGAGAGAGGTCTCGCATAGGTAAACTCAATCTCGATCCAACAACTTGTAGTTGGATCATTGTTCCACATTATTACTTGTTTTAATTGGGCCACTAGATAGTATTTAATGATATCTGGGACTCCCAGGCCTCCGCATTCTTTAGGGGCTAGTAGAATTGATCTAGCAACCCTTGGTCTTTTGTTTTTCCAGATAAATTGGAAAATTCTGTTTTGAATATTCTTGAGTTCGTACATTGGGATATCTATTGGTAGAGTCTGGAAATAATATAGGAGTCTTGGCAGGATATTCATTTTAACTGTGGCTATTCTTCCTTGACAAGATATCTGATATTCATTCCAGCTCTGGAGGACTTTTTTTATCTTTTCAAAAAGGGGGGGGGGGGGGGGGTATTTTGTTATAAAGATGTATATACCCTTGCTATCTGTATTCCCAGATATTTAATCTTTGTTGAACTCCATTTATAGTTGAAGTTTGCTTGTAACAGTCTAACTTCGGGTTCAGGTAAGGATAGGTTCAATGCTTCCGACTTGTCCGTGTTAATTTTATATCCTGAAATTTTACTGAATTGGTCTAATTGGAAATGCAAGTTCGGGAGAGGCATCAAGGGGTTGGCTAGAGTTAGGATAATGTCGTCTGCAAAGAGGGATATTTTGTAGTTTGTCTCTCCAATTTCAATTCCTTTAATACTCTTTTCGTCTCTAATTGTTGCTGCCAAGGGTTCTATGGAGAGGGCGAATAGAAGCGGAGACAAGGGACAAACCTGTCAGGTACCATTATTTATTTTGATAGGATTTGAGTCTCCTCCTGGGAGTTTCACTACAGCTGTGGGAGTTTTGTAGAGAGCTCTGATCCCCTCTAAGTACTGGCCCCTAAATCCAAATTTGGTCAGTGTTTGATCTAAAAAGTCCCATCTTATCCTGTCGAATGCTTTTTCAGCATTTAAGCTCAGCAGGATAGCCTTCGTGTTTGAGAGATGTACATGGTCTATAAGGTTAATCATTTTTCTAGTATTGTCTGAGGCTTGTCTGCCCGAGACAAACCCGACCTGGTCTATATGGATTAAACTGGGTAATATTGGGGTAAGTCTGTTTGCTAGGATTTTGCTGAATAGTTTTAAGTCCGAATTAAGGAGGGCTATGGGACGATAATTTCCACACTGTAGTGGGTCTCTCCCTTCCTTGTGTATGATTGCTAGATTTGCTTTGGACATTGATGGCGGTATGGCTGCTCCCTCTAGAAACAAATTAAATACATCTAGCATGTACGGGGCTATCACCATTTTAAATTTTTTATAATACTGATTTGAGAATCCATCCGGGCCTGGCGTTTTGCTGGCTTTCAGTTGGGCAATGGCTTCTAATAGTTCTTCCTGAGTTATCTCTTTATTCACTTTTAGGATATTTTTTTCGACAGTTCAGGAAGTTTACATTTTTCCAGATAGCTGGAGATGGCTTCCGAGCCAGAGGATCGTTTTTTTGGGAAATTTAAGTTGTACAATTTAGAATAGAAATCAGAGAATTATTTTGCTATTTGCTTTTCACTGTATGTTTTTGTTCCTGACCTAGTTTGGATAGCTGAGATTTGCGACTTAGTTCTCAGACCTCTAAGTTTGGACGCTAATAGTCGGTCGGCTTTGTTGCCTTTGTTATAGTATTTTTGCTTGGTCCACCTTAACGCCCTCTCCACTACGTCTAGTTGGATCTGTTAAAATTCAGATATGGTTTTGTCTAATAATTTAAATAGTTATTTTGAGGGGTTTTGTTTGTGTTTTTGTTCTAGGAGTTGTACTTTCTCAGTTAATTCATTATATAATTTTTGCTTAGCGTTTTTCTTGTGTGATGCTATGGAAATGATAACTCCTCTTGTTGTGGCCTTATCGGCTTCCCATAGCATTACTGGTGTCTCTACTGCGCCCTTATTCAGCGTAAAATATTCTCTAAGCTTTTGTTTGATATCAATCTCTACATCCATTTGATTTAGCAGAGAATCGTTTAGCTTCCAATTATATTGATTGTTCTTATAGAAGGGGAGGGAGAGTACCAGTGATACCGGTGCGTGATCCGACCATGATATTGATCCTATATCTGACTAGGAGGATGCCTGTAGAATGTCTTTAGTACCCAGAAAATAGTCAATCCTCGAATAGGTCTGGTGTGGGGGTGAAAAGAACGAGTAGTCCCGCTGGCCCTGGTGTTGCGTCCTCCAAATGTCAGTGAGTGAGAACTCTCTTAATATGTTTCTAAATTCTCTAGCATTTTTTTCTGTGTAGCATGGGGAGGGGTTCCTTGTATGCTTGGTCTGTCTTGCTCTGGGACTGCTAACATGTTCATATCTCCTACCAGGAGTAGTGTAGTTTGTGGTTGGAGGGATATATTATCGCATAAGTCTCTCAGAAACTTCGCTTGGCCTTCATTTGGGGAGTACACATATACTAAGATTATTTCTACCCCTGAAAGGGTACCGTATAAAATTAGGTACCTGCCTTCTGGGTCTGAAACCTCTTTGTTTAAAGTGAATGAAATATTGTGTTTGAAGAGTATAGATACCCCTCTTTTTTTTGCTGTGCAGGACGCATAGTATGCTTGGGGGTAGATTCTTTTGAAGGTGTTTGGAGGGGATGTAGTGTTAAAGTGGGTCTCTTGGAGGAATAGAATATCTCCATTTGTTTTCTTAAGTTCTTGTAGGGCAAGTTTTCTCTTAATTACAGAGTTCAGTCCCTTCACATTTAGTGATACTAGTTTTAGTGTTGTTTTACTGGCCATTTTGTTTTTGTTGATGGGTGAGGCCTCGTAAACCCTCCACTTTCCCAGGGTGGTGGGGTAGCCTATACTCTTCCCTTATATACTTGCCTATATGGAGTCCGCGTCTCGGAACCTGTCCAGGAGCACATGGAGCCCTCCGGGGGTAATCATAAAGCTAATCATAACTGTGTAGGGGGTTGTATAGCAACAGTGTAATATAATACTAAACAGGATATTGACAGCATGGAATTAAATACTTAGGCATAACATAGAATTTAGCTATTATTTTAAACCTTGTAGGAATCTGAGAGTTATTTATTGATTTATCTATTACCTCTAGTTCCCTCTTTATGTATACATCCTAGCATGGTCAGCATTTCCAGTGTTCACCTCAAGGTAGTCCTTAGCTAAAACATATATTAAAAGAATCCTTGGGCTTCAGAGCAGATGAAATGTATGCACGTATCCATGTTCCAGGCTCCTGTGAGCATGATGAGAAAAGTGGAATATGTGGTGCTCAGTAATTGAAACAGGTTCCACATGTAGGTAGTAATGACATCCTAAATCCACAATTGGTAGTCCAGTTGCAATGGAGTGCCCCCCAAATGAATATGACAAAACTGAAGGAGAAAGTGACTAGTGGAGTCGGCTAGACATCCACAACCATGTACACAGTATAAGAACCCAATCAGTAATGATAATAAAGGGGAACAATGTCCATGAGAGACAGGGTTAAATAAGGCACTGCGGCACTTTACCTGTACTGTCCAAGGGGCACACTCATCATCCTCGGCATGCAATCCATCTGTTGTAGATATAGGAAGGAAATAGGCATAGATAGAGCACAGCTCCAGACATCCTGTAATAAATCTCCAGGGAAAAAGACCAGGCCACTCCAAAATTATCAAGAAATAAGTTATTTATTGCTAGCTAAACATACAGGGAAAGGGGACTGAATGAACGCACCTCAAAATTCATCCATTTATATAGGGAGGTTCCACCGAGATTTGAACTCG
>WSYH01004956.1:0-17153 GCA_036426205.1 Ascaphus truei
TGGATAATCATGGACACATGACACAAAGCTTGGCCCCCTGCAGACGCACTTACTAGTATTCCCTCCTACTGTCTCTGTACGTTCTCCCTACCTATCAATTAGATTGTAAGCTCCTCGGAGCAGGGACTCCTTCCTTAATGTTACTTTTACAGTATGTCTGAAGCACTTATTCCCATGATCTGTTATTTATATTTGTTATTTATATGACATGTATTACTACTGTGAAGCGCTATGTACATTTTATGGCGCTATACAAATAAAGACATACATACATACATACATACATATTACACTGTGTCATGATTTATTTAACAAATATAAAGCCAAAATGGAGCAGCTATGTGTGAAAAACTAAGTACACCCTTACTGCTTCCATGGGAATTAAGATGCTAAGTAGCAGACAGGTGCTTCAAATCAAAGGCCCTTGATTTAATTGATCATCAGCAAGTGTGACCACCTCTATAAAAGCCGACGTTATAGCAGTTTGCTGGTCTGGAGCATTCAGGTGTGTGTTGACACAATGCCAAGGAGGAAAGACATCAGCAATGATCTTAGAGAAACAATTGTTGCTGCCCATCAATCTGGGAAGGGTTATAAGGCCATTTCCAAACAATTTAAAGGCCATCATTCTACAGTGAGAAAGATTATTCAAAAGTAGAAAACATTCAAGACAGATGCCAAACTTCCCAGGAGTGGACATCTCAGCAAATTCACCCCAAGGTCAGACCGTACAATGCTCAGAGAAATTGCAAAAAAAACAAGAGTTACATCTCAGACTCTACAGGCTTCAGCTAGCATGTTAAATGTTAAAGTTAATGACAGTACAATTAGAAAAAGACTGAACAAGTATGGTTTGCTTGGAAGGGTTGCCAGGAGAAAGCCTCTTCTCTCTAAAAAGAACATGGCAGCACGGCTTAGGTTTGCAAAGTTGCATCTGAACAAACCACAAGACTTCTGTAACAATATCCTCTGGACAGACGAGACCAAAGTGGAGATGTTTGGCCATAATGCACAGTGCCACGTTTGGTGAAAACCAAACATAGCATATCAGCAAAAATACCTCATACCAACTGTCAAGCACGGTGGTGGAGGGGTGATGATTTGGGCTTGTTTTGAAGCCACAGGACCTGGGAACCTTGCAGTCATTGATTCGACCATGAACTCCTCTGTATACCAAAGAATTCTAGAGTCAAATGTGAGGTCATCTGTCGAGAAGCTAAAGCTTGGCTGAAATTGGGTCATGCAACAGGACAATGATCCCAAGCACACCAGCAAATCTACAACAGAATGCTGAATAAGAAAAGAATCAATCATGTTGCAATAGCCCAGTCAAAGTCCAGACCTCAACCCTATTGAAATGCTGTGGCTGGACCTTAAGATAGCTATGCATAAACAAATGCCCACAAACCTCAATGAACTGAAGCAACATTGTTGTAACACATAGCTCACCACAAACGAGGCACGACCGCGGGGCTGAGGTAGGGATTGGTACAAAACACCGACCACAACCGCGAGGGCGCGTCTACAGTGTAGTCTTGCAGGCCGGATTAGGGTAATAGAATACAGCGTAAATGAGGTACTTGTAGGGTCTTGGAGTATAGAGTTGCGGATCGTTGCGGTACGTAGCCGGAGTCAGGATTGGAGAGCATAGAGTAGTCATAGAGCCAAAGCCAGGGTCAGTGCAGCAGAGAGCAACGTGGTCGTGGTCCAATGCCAGGTTCAGTGCAGGAGAGAGTAGAGTAGTCGTATCCAAAGCCAAGGTCAGCGCAAGAGAGTATCACAAGGTAAGTTCTAGGCAGAGTCAGGCAGCAAGGTTCAGGCAGACAGGCACAGAGTAGTGAGTTCAGCATCACACAAACTGGAGTTATGCTCGGCAAAAACTGAGAGATCTGAGAGCATATTTAAAGGGCCTCCCACCCATGGGAGGCAACCAGAAAGTAGGGCTGCAGCTCTGGATAGGCTGCTGGATCATTCAGGTGCATCCTATTACACAGCCAATAGCGACCGCATTAGTGTGCGCGGCTGCCACGCACAACCCAAGCAACACGTAGATGACCTGGTTGCGTCATCATTGCGCACCACAACACCCGCGCCAGTACATGGGCGGAGACCAGAGGCGGAGCCCACGGGAACAGAGGCGGAATGAGGAGCACAACCACGCCGCGTAGTACCGACGTCAGGGGCAGAGACCACAGACAGATGTGGAGACGGTGCACGTGCCACGCGTCATGACCAGAGGAACGAGAACGTGCCCTGCGCCCAGAGACAGAAGGGGCCGACGGGGCTCGCACGTCACGCGTAAGTACCACTGCAGGCTGCCACTCTTGAGTGCCATGATGATCAGATGGGCGAGTGAGGGTTAAAGGGGCAGAAGAACCAGAACGGCGAATCCTCACAGTTGTAAAGAAGAGTGGGCCAAAATTCCTCCACAACGATGTGAGAGACTGATAAAGTCATACAGAAAACGATTACTTCAAGTTATTGCTGCTAAAGGTGGTTTTACAAGCTATTGAATCATAAGGTATACTTAGTTTTTCACACATGGCTTCTCCATTTTGGCTTTATTTTTGTTAAATAAATCATGACACATGTGTTGTTGTTCATCTGAGGTTGTATTTACCTAATTTTAAGACCTGCTGAGGAACAGAGATGATTGTTATTATGTCCTGATATCTAAAACCATAGAATTCAAAGAGGGTGTACTTTTTTTTTCACACAGTTGTATGTTAATTAGGTAATAATCCCCTCAGATTTGGTTATTGATTACTTTTGTTTTTTCTTTTTGTGACTACCTTCAGAGGACGGCACGCTGGAATTGATCCACCAACCAAGGACACCATAAAGGAAGGTAAAGGGCCACAGCCCATTTTATTTTTACCATCCATTGCTGGACTTACTTGAGTTTTCCCTCGGGGTTGAGTATACTGTTATTAGGAGACCTATTTTGGGGTACCCGCGTGGGGACCACCAGGCCTCTAGTTTCTCACCCTGAGATGTCATGCCAATATACTCTATGTCCTGAAGTCTGGATCTACTATTGGAATTAATTGATAATTAATGATTAGTGATGCACCAATACACTGTTCTATTCACATTACTGGCCAGTGCCCTGGCTGGAAGAGTTGAAGGCCTGAGGCGAAGTCGAGGGACTTTAACCCAGCCAGGGCATTATTGGCCAGTAGTGCCCTGTTCTGAGGGGATTATTACTATTATAGGCTTAATGTAGGCTTTTAAAAAAATATATATATTTTTCATAAAAAAGATACACTTTTGTAGTCATATTGATTTTTATCAGCATGATTGTCTACATTCTTATGCTTTTACTGCAAGTTTATTAAAAGGAAATTGTACATACACACAGCCACCTCTATATATATACACACACACACACTCTGCAACCCCCCTCTATATACACAAACACACTCTGCAGTCCCCCCTACACACTATGCAGCCCCCCTCCTCTACACCCACAAAACACACTGCAGCCCTCTTCCACCCTCTACACTCACAAAATACACACAGCAGGGCCCCCTCTACACTCACAAACACAGAAACACACTGCAGACACACACACACACCAAAACACACTCTGCAGCCCTCCTCCACGATCTACACCCACTGACACACACACTGCAGCCCCCTCTACACCCACAAAACTCACTGCAGACACACACACACCAACAAAACAGACTGCTGCCCCCTCTACATCCATAAAACACACACCAGCAGCCCCCTCTACTCCCACTGCAGCCCTCATGTAAACCACATACTGTAGACACACACAAACACACACAAAACACTTTGCACCCCATCTCCCCCCACAAAACACACACTGAAGACACACACATTGCAACCCCCCTCTACAACCACAAAACACACACTGCAGACACACACAAACCAACAGACTGCCAGCTCTACATCCACAAAACACACACTGCAGACACATACACACACACACACACACAAAACACTCTGCACCCCCCTCCACCGACAAAATACACACTGCAGCCCTCCGTCTGCACCTACAAAACACACCCTGCAGAGACACACACAAATCAACAAAACAGATTCTGCCACCTCTACATCCACAAACACACACGAGCAGCCCCCCTCTACACCCACTGCAGCCTCCTGTAAACCCACACACCACAGACACACACACACATCAACAAAACACTCTGCACCCCTCCTCCACCCACAAAACACACACTGCAGCCCCCCTCTACACCAACAAAACACACGCAGCAAACACACACCAACAAGACTCTGCTGCCCCCTCTACACCCACAAAACATACACCAACAGAAGACACACGTACTAATAAAACACTCTGCTGTCCCCTTCACAACCACAAAACACACACAGACACACAAACCTTTCCCCTCACTCTCCTGTGCAGAGCTCTCGGTATGCAGGAAGGGGGAGGAGTCAGTGCCTTGCTGCTGCCTTCTGTCCAATCACCTCCCCTGTCTAAGAGCACATTTCACTCTTTGTGAATGAGAACTGAAAGCCGATTGGCTGAAAAACTTGGCAAGATGCCAAAAATTCCAGGCCATTACTGATTGGTTAAAATTCTGGGCATTATCCAATCAGAAAGCAGGGATTTCAATAATGCCTGGAATTTACCAGCTTTAGCCTATAATGTTTGTTATTTTATTATTTTTAGTCCTCCGACCCTATTGTGCTATGCTATGAAATATGTTGGCGCAATATAAAATAATAATGGGTATTAAATGGCTTGCACTTCTATGACTATTGCTATGGTTTCATTTTTATAATTAATATTTCTACTGTTTCATCAAGATTTTTCATTTACATAATTTAAGAATGATACAGTATACAGTATAATAAAACTACTGCTTGTATCATTCTTTGGCTACCAAAAGTATATAAATTTGCCAGTGAGGAAGAAGCAAAAACACTCAAAATGTTAAAGCAATATGCAGAATTTGAAGTAAAGAGCAATGACTTTCATGGCATTAAATGGCATTCTGTTGTAAATATCAGCAACTTATTGTTTGTGGAGTTGTGAGCAATGTTACCTGTTGCTATCAATGGGGTCTGCGTAATGCATCCATTGTAGTAGGGACGAAATTAAAGCAGTAGCACATCAAATGTATGTGACTTTATTTGTGAGCTCGTAAAAATAGATCATTCTTTTTGTTTTAGTCTTTGAAAAATGGTGAGCGCTTTATTTCATTTATTTAACATGCAGCATCATTAAAGATTCAAGAGATGCTGCTTTGCTTCCCACACGCAGTTCGTGGAAGACATAAAAACCTCACATCCAACCTCAAACAATGGATATTTAAAACAAAAGAAATGAAAAGAATAGAAAAACTTACATTTGAAATGAGAAATATCATTACTTTTGTTGTACTGTATATGATTTCCCTTTCAACACTATTTTATGAATCGTAACAGATAATGTGGTGAATAAACAAAATATATATCCTTGTTAACATTAGGGCTGTCACTATGGTGTTTCATCTTTTCCGGTGCATATTAAAACATGACAACATTTATTTGGAATGGTAAAAAAACGAATGTCCAACATAAAATTATGATACGTTCACTCGGTTGTGGAGGTACTGTATATCGATACATGCCTTTACTCATATTATAAAGCAGCACAACTGAGTCAACTGACACTGTGGCATCTGGAAAGAGGGGAACGGGTTTGGCTGGACATTGAGGCAGCAGATACTAGCCCCTTATCACTAGGGTCCCTATTATGGCTCCCAGCCCTCTCCAGACTGAAGGCTTTGGCATTGAGTGATCTCTCACTCTTTGAATATATTGGACACAAATAAATTTAAACTCTGATTAGGAGCCGGCTTTTGGATTTCTGTGTATTATTTTTCTTGGTGGACGGGGTCTGGTGGACGGGGAAGACAGGGGTTCCCAACCCTCCTTATCCCCTCCCCCACCCCCGTGTTTATTTTTCTGTTCCCCCTTGCAGCTATCTGACTGACAGCTCTCTCTATTTTAGTTGCATGCTTTCCCTGCTCTGTAACTCCCACTGCATGTGGAAACTGCAACACTATTGACAATTCCCCCTCTCCACACAGCTAGTAGTTGGTTGCCCTGGCAACCCCCCAATCCTCCAAGCTAATATTGGTTTTACCTTACTCCCCTGTCTTTGCTCACAGTTAGTTTGGTCCAGAGACTGTTCCTGTCTCACAGGAATACCACACTTCCTTTCTCTACTTGCAGCCTGAGTGAGTACATTTTTCTTCTATCCACTCCCTTGCAAGGCAATCTGTTGTGACCTTCCCCCCATACCAAAGCACCTTCACCTAGAGAAGCACTCTCTCACCACACAATACCATCTACAAGTACCTTTGATTTATGTGACTTCCCCAATAAAGTTAAGAAAATATAAAAGGACTTGGTGTGCTTTCAAAAGGGGACAAGTTCAACTATCTGGCCTCATTCAAATCCTGCATGTGACCCTGTGGTTCCAGTATATGTGTCTTCCCCTTCTCAACTAACATCCCTTTTCAATAATCCCAGTTTCCCACTAGGTTGTGCCCCAAGACAATTTAGTTAATTTCAAAATATAGATATTAAGATAATTGCAGATCTGGTCTAAAAAGGAAGATTCTTTCCTATCAAGAACTCCAAAGTAAATACGAAGTCCCAGACTTTCATTTGTTCAAATTTCTTCAAATCAGACATTTTCTCTCAAAAGTTTCCCAGAATCTTTCTTTTCCCAATCTTTCAAATGTTTAGATATATTGTAGGAGACGTATCTACCAGAAAGGTGTGATCTCAAAAATATATTTAGGAATGGAGTCATCAGTAAATTCCCAGACCACAACTATTTGTTTAATGGGCTGAGGATTGTAATGTAGAGATAGACAGGGATGATTGGGAGGATATTTGGGAATCGGCAGCAAAGACCTCTATTTGTACAAAAAAATATTTACAACATTTTATTCCAATGGTACCTGACCACAAGCAGATTGAGTCCGATTTATCCAGGAACCTTTGATTTGTGTTGGGGCGGGGGGTGTTCTGGACAAAGGGGAGATATGGTTCATATCTGGTAGACTTATCCAGCTATATAAAAGTTTTAGCCTATGATCCAAAATATCATCCTTAATATTTCTGAGTTAAACATCCCTGTTGACCCACTGGTCTTTCTTATTGGCTAAACCAGTTGAAGATATCTCTTAAGATGGCTAATTTATTTTATACTAACTGTGGCCAGATGTTCAATAGCTGCAGCAAGGAAGAACCCCCCTCTTCCCCCCATCAGCAAGACAGTAGAGAAAAGGATAAATGTAGTAATGTTTATGAAGAAGTTGATGGCCCATCTGAAACAGTCCACCATGGCTTCAGAGTTAAGAAAATTAAAGGACAGTTGGAACCGAGTAAGGGAGGATACAAAAAATTACTAAAAAAAATATCAATACATATATTAGTTAACTCTGATTAGGAGCTGGCTTTCGGATTTCTGTGTAATATTTTTCTTGGGCTATTGGTGGACGGGGAAGACAAGGGTTCCCCACCCGCCTTATCCCCTCCCCCACCCCAACCCCCTTATCATCTCCACCTTTTCCCCTATCTCTTTTCATTCTCTTTCTCTTTTCTCTTCCTTTCCTTGTTTAGTTGTTGTGTCTTACAAAGTATGAAACCACAAATATTTACTACAGTCAGAAGTTGGTTGGGTGGACCCAGTGTCCGCCTAGCCTGCTCAGGTCCATATACAGGGTTATACCCTAACCAACAATGTTTGCTTTCATACTGTATGAATATTACATTTTCCTATGTTATTATTTATGTAACTCTGTTATCTTCCCTTCTGAGTAGTATGGTACTGTATTTTGTATATGAGTATTTTTGTATTATGTGATATTCTGCTCTGAAAATTCAATAAAAATTTTGAAACAAAAAAAGCCTTATACGTGAAAGATTAATATTATTAATATTGTAGCGAGATATGTATTATTTTATAATTTAGTGTATGAACTATAGTGTGTCTTTTATAAAGGAATTAATTACTATCTTCCCTTTCTTTGCTCTCTTTTGTTAGATCTCAGTCTACTGCCTAAATATGAAACTTCTGGAACTTCTGCTGTCGCTGTAATGTTAAAAAGAGAAATTCTAAGTTCTTGCAGCACTAGACCATAACATATTATTTCAGAAGTCAGTGTGAAGTGATCCTATAATTAACATTTTGCTTCACAGTGAGGCGACAATGACATTATGTTCAGTACATCTTTTTCTAATGAACAATATACAGAAATGCAAGCTCCACGTGGCCTGAAGTACATTCAGATCAAACATATTTGTATATATTACCATTACACTGAGCACTATAAGCAGAAATAGAGTGGACAAATTAAATTGTCTTGACAAACATGAGGTTGGCAAACATATAAACTATTATGAAAAGGAGATACTGTGTGCTAAAGGCTGCAGCAACCATGCATCTTTATATAGCAACCCTAAAGATAAAGGGATTTGGAACGATCATGAACATATTTATATCTATCACATGGCAAGCACTTCTTCACATTCTTTAAATAAACCATTAAATTAAAGATCCCAGAGTAACCTCAGAATAGTTCATGTAGGGTTTGTGGTTATTCTGGTGCCTGCACTCTTTAATTAAAAAAACTCAACATAACAAGACAGATCATTTAACTAAAAGAATGCAGCTCTTATATAATTTCAGGGCTATCACGTTATATGTATTTTTTTAAACAGAAATTAATGCAAAGTGTATGCAAAGGCTATTTCTGTTCGACATGTACAATAGATAGGAATAACTTCTGTGGGAAGCAGACAAACAGGCAAAATGTTCAAGTTTTTCCGGCAAGAAATGTGTCTTAACATGCAGCAGTAGAGATTTGTATAAACGACAAATGCATTGAATCATTATATAGTGTAATCTATAAAGATTTAAATATTCCCAATGATCTCCATTTGGAAAAATATGAAAAACAAGAGACAGAAATTTCCTTTAGTGAATGTATAGTAAATTTGAATGAATACTAGAAGTTTGAGTGGATTATTCAAGGGGCTGATATGAATTAGTTAACCTGTATGCTGTCATCTTGTTATTTTGATGTCTGATTTGCAAGATTTTCCTTTTAGAGTATTATCCTTTATCAGCAATACATGTTTGTTTTTCCCCAGTAGTGTGAAAATGTACCAGGCAGGTTTAGCCATGTGGTACGTCTCAACAATTGCTGGATTTCGATTTGAAAGTGGTTAAGTGTGGGAAGACCTTTGAGATAAAGCTGGTGGGGAAAGGGATAAAGATAAGGTTAGCAAGATCAGAAAAATAAGATCAAATAGAGATTATTATTGTAGAGAGAACAGGTACTGTCAAGAAAGTTACTCCTTATTACATGCCATTACATTATAAAGTGGCAATGCATGGAATCACTCAAGGTTTTTTTCAACAAAATACTCAATACTCAAGCTAACATAAACTGTAATTCAGCAAATATCAATTTTAAAATAGCTACTATAGTAACAATAAATATTTCATTTGCTGGTAAAACAATCCCATTAGGCCCGGGCCTAGGGCGGCAACATTTTTGGGCAGCAAAATTCCCTATTTTTTCCCCACATACTTTCTCCATTGATTGCCAGGGGAGAGCATTGGGGCCCCTGTAAAGTCCTTCTTTTTATGCTGCCCTCCCCTTTGTTAAGCGTTGCAGTGTCAAATTATGCTGCGATATCACATGGTGTCGCGTTGCCGTGGCAATGTGACATCACATGGTGTCAACATTATTTTTATTGGTGGAGTACTGTAAGTAAAAAAACATTAATGATGTACTGTAATTAAAAACATACAGGTATATTTAAATAAAGCAGCAATTTATTTTATTGGTGGGTGCAGTACGCAGTAAGTAAAAAAACATTAATGGTGTCCAATACAGTTAAAACATTGACAGTATGAATACAACCTACAACAATCAACATTATTTTTATTGGTGGAGTACTGTAAGTAAAAAAACATTAATGGTGTACTGTAATTAAAGTCGTGATTGGTTGTGGAAAGTGAGCGACCCAGTCAGGAAAACAACATGTGAATAAAAAACATATAAAAACAATAATTGTGCAGTATTGTGATTCAATAATGAATTAATTTGCGTGAATCTGGCTCTGGGGAGAACCTACTTACAGCAACATACAGGGTAAATTCGCTTTCTCTGACTCTGTCAGATAGTGATATGGTACGAGGTTTCTTTAGGTAGGGCTTTTATCCCCTCTTGATCTTCCTTATGAGGGTTACTTCAGGAATGGTGGGAGCTCGATTTCCCATGGATATTCGCTGCACTACACCAGTGGTGATCAATTCCAGTCCTCACTGGTGTAGTGCGCAGATATTCCTGGGAAATCGAGCTCCACCATTCCTGAAGTAACCCTCATAAGGGAAGATCAGAGGGATAAACCCTACCAAAGAAACCTCAGTACCATATCACTATCTGACAGAGTCAGAGAAAAGCGAATTTACCCTGTATGTTGCTGTAAGTAGGTTCTCCCCAAGAGCCAAGATTCACGCAAATTAATTCATTTTGAATCAACATACTGCACAATTATTGTTTTTTTATGTTTTTATTCACATGTTGTTTTCCTGACGGGGTCGCTCACTTTCCAACCACACGACTGTACTTGTGGGAAATCCGAGCATATTTCCCTGGGAGGTTTGAGAAGTATCCTGTCGGGTAACATCACTTAATTTACTGTATTGTATCACACTTTATGATTTATTAGAAAGCTGTGGCGCCTAGGCAAGTCATTTAGTGTACTGTAATTAAAAACATACAGGTATATTTAAAAAAACATATTAGAATACAATTTAAAACAATGAACAAGTCAGAAATGAATCAACATTTTAACAGACGACCAATCACGAAGAGAATTTGATCCCCAGCAGAATTTACTTCCAGGGCCGATGCCTTGTATGCCGCAAGATGCCATTAATGGAGTCTCGCACGATTTTCATTAAAGGATCGGTAATTGAAAAATAGCGCCGCAATTCCTCCACAATAGTCTTTGTTAAATTTTCGGGAAGAGCCTTTTTCTCGCGATTCCCTTCGTAGTTTACATTGTGGGCCCATCCTAAGTACAACGGGTATGGCACGTGGTGCTTGAAAATTAACAAGGCATGCCTCTGGGGTATACGAGCACTTGCAAACCTATACTTCTCCCTGAGTGGCTGGGGCAGCTCGCACAGGATGATGTCGGGCACCGTCTCAATGCAAGCGTATGTGGGTTGGATTCTGGGAGCGGGTGTTCTTCTGGGAGCGGGTGTGCTTGAGGAGGTGGGCGAGGGTAGGTTGTTTGGGAGGATGCTTTCCTCCTGTCTTGGTCTCCTTGTCAGTGTTGCCTCCTGGCGTGGTCTTGATGGGGTTGTCATGTCATCCTCGTCAACGGCATACATGAACACATATTCTTCTGATGGTGGGGGTGCACTTGGTGATGGAAGGTTGAAGGTCCCATTCATCCCATCCATGCCACCCTCCTGCTCCGGCATCCGAGATACAGGGGCATGAACTCCGAGCAAATTATGTATCCCCGCTATGTCAGTCTCTATCTTCTCCATCCGTTGATCCATCTTCTCCATCCGTTGATCCATCTTTGTGTCGGTTCCCCCTTGCGCTATCTGACTGACAGCCTCTCTATTTTAGTTGCATGCTTTCCCGGCTCTGTAACCTCCCACGCATGTGAAACTGCAACACTATTGACAATTCCCCCTCTCCACACAGCTAGTAGTTGGTTGCCCTGGCAGCCCCCCACACTCAAAGCTAATATTGGTTTTTAACCTACTCCCCTGTCGTTGCTCACAGTTAGTTTGGTCCAGAGACTGTTCCTGTCTCACACAGGAATACCCACACTTCCTTCTCTACTTGCAGCCTGAGTGAGTACATTTTTCTCTATCCACTCCCTCCCTGCAAGGCAATCTGTTGTGACCTTCCCCCCATACCAAACACCTTCACTAGAGAAGCACTCTCTCACACACAACAAACTCTACAAGTACCTTTGATTTATGTGACTTCCCCAATAAAGTTTAGAAAATATAAAAGACTTGGTGTGCGCTTTCAAAAGGGACAAGTTCAACTATCTGGCCTCATTCAAATCCTGCATGTGACCCTGTGGTTCCAGTATATGTGTCTTCCCCTTCTCAAACTACATCCCTTTCAATAATCCCAGTTTCCACTATAGGTTGTGCCCCAAGACAATTTAGTTAATTTCAACAATATGAATTAAGATAATGCAGATCTGGTCTAAAAAGAAGATTCTTTCCTATCAAAGAACTCCAAAGTAAAACGAAGTCCCAGACTTTCATTTGTTCAAATTTCTTCAAATCAGCATTTTCTTCAAAAGTTTCCCAATCTTCTTTCTCCCAATCTTTCAAAGGTTTAGATATATTGTAGGAGACGTATCTACCAGAAAGGTGTGATCTCAAAAATATATTAGGATGAGTCATCAGTAATTCCCAGACCACAACTATTTGTTTATGGGCTAGGATTGTAATGTAGAGATAGACAGGGATGATTGGGAGGATATTTGGGAATCGCACACAAAGACCTCTATTTGTACAAAAAATATTTACAACATTTTATTCCAATGGTACCTGACCACAAGCAGATTGAGTCCGATTTATCCAGAACCTTTGATTTGTTGTTGGGCGGGGGGTGTTCGGACAAAGGAATATGGTTCTATCTGGTAGACTTATCCAGCTATATAAAGTTTTAGCCTATGATCCAAAATATCATCCTTAATATTTCGAGTTAACTCCCTGTTGACCCACGTCTTTCTTATTGTAAACCATTGAAGATATCTCTAGATGGCTAATTTTTTTATACAACTGTGGCCAGATGTTCATAGCTGCAGCAAGGAAGAACCCCCTCTTCCCCCCTCAGCAGACGTAGAGAAAATAAATGAGTAATGTTTATGAAGAAGTTGATGGCCCATCTGAAACAGTCCACCATGGCTTCAGAGTTAAGAAATTAAAGGACCTTGGAACGCGAGTAGGGAGGATACAAAAAATACTAACAAAATAAATATGACAAATTACAAATATAAAATATCAGATTAATCATATTATTAGTTACTCTGATTAGGAGCTGGCTTCGGATTTCTGTGTAATATTTTTCTTGGGCTATGGTGGACGGGGAAGACAAGGTGTCCCCACACCCTTATCCCTCCCCCCACCCCAACCCCCTTATCATCTCCACCACCTTTTCCCCTCTCTCTTTCATTCCTCTTCTCTTTTCTTCCTTTCCTTGTTTAGTGTTGTTGTGCTTACAAAGTAAGGAAACCAACAAATATTTACTACAGTCAGAAGTTGGTTGGGTGGACCCAGTGTCCGCCTAGCCTGCTCAGGTCCATATACAGGGTTATACCCTAACCAACATGTTTGCTTTCATACTGTATGAATATTACATTTTCCTATGTTATTATTTATGTAACTTCTGTATATCTCCCTTCTGAGTAGTATGGTACTGTATTTTGTATATGAGTTTGTTATTATGTGATATTCTGCTCTGAAAATCAATAAAAATTTTGGAAACAAAAAAAAAAGCCTTATACTTGAAAGATTAATTTATTAATATTGTAGCGAGATATGTATTATTTATAATTAGTGTATGAACTATAGTGTTCTTTTAATAAAGGAATTAATTACTATCTTCCCTTTCTTGCTCTCTTTTTGTTAGATCTCAGTCTACTGCCTAAATATAAACTTCTGGAACTTCTGCTGTCGCTTGGTAATGTTTAAAAAGAGAAATTCTAAGTTCTTGCAGCACTAGACCATAACATATTATTTCAAAGTCAGTGTGAAGTGATCCTATATTAACATTTTGCTTCACAGTGAGAGCACAATACATTATGTCGATAGAACATCTTTTTCTAATGAACAATATACAGAAATGCAAGCTCCACGTGGCCTGAAGTACATTCAGATCAAACATATTTGTATATATACCATTACACTGAGCACTATAAGCAGAAATAGAGTGGACAAATTAAATTGTCTTGACAAAGGGGTTGGCAAACATATAAACTATTATGAAAAGGAGATACTTGTGCTAAAGGCTGCAGCAACCATGCATCTTTATATAGCAACCCTAAAGATAAAGGGATTTGGAACGATCTGAACATATTTATATCTATCACATGGCAAGCACTTCTTCACATTCTTTAAATAAACCATTAAATTAAGATCCAGAGTAAACCTCAGAATAGTTCATGTAGGGTTTGTGGTTATTCTGGTGCCTGCACTCTTAATTAAAAAAACTCAACATAACAAGACAGATCATTAACTAAAAGAATGCAGGCTCTTAATATTTCAGGGCTATCACGTTATATGTATTTTTTTTAAACAGAAATTAATGCAAAGTGTATGCAGCTATTTTCTGTCGACTGTACATGATAGGAATAGAATTCTGTGGGAAGCAGACAAACAGGCAAAATGTTCAAGTTTTTCCGGCAAGAATGGTGTTTAACATGCAGCAGTAGGAGATTTGTATAAACGACAAATGCATTGAATCATTATATAGTGTAATCTATAAAGATTTAAATATTCCCAATGATCTCCATTTGGAAAATATGAAAAACAAGAGACAGAAATTTCCTTTAGTGAATGTATAGTAAATTTGAATGAATACAGAAGTTTGAGTGGATTATTCAAGGGGCTGATATGAATTGTAGTAACCTGTATGCTGTCTCATTGTTATTTTGATGTCTGATTTGCAAATTTTCCTTTAAGTATTTCCTTTATCAGCAATACATGTTTGTTTTTCCCCAGTAGTGTGAATGTACCAGGCAGGTTTAGCCATGTGGTACGTCTCAACAATTGCTGGATTTCGTTTGAAAGTGGTTAAGTGTGGGAAGACCTTTGAGATAAGTGGTGGGGAAAGGGATAAAGATAAGGTTAGCAAATCAAAAAATAAGATCAAATAGAGATTATTATTGTAGAGAGAACAGGTACTGTCAAGAGTTACTCCTTATTACATGCCATACATTATAAAGTGGCAAATGCATGGAATCACTCAAGGTTTTTTTCAACAAATACTCAATACTCAGCTAACATAAACTGTATTCAGCAAATATCAATTTTAAAATAGCTACTATAGTAACATAAATATTTCATTTTGGTGGTAATAACAATCCCATTAGGCCCGGGCTAGGGCGGCAACATTTTGGGACAAAAATTCCCTATTTTTTTCCCCACATACTTTCTCACATGATTGCCAGGGAGAGCATTGGGGCCCTGTAAAGTCCTTCGTTTTATGCTGCCCTCCCCTTTGTTAAGGCGTTGCAGTGTCAAATTATGCTGCGATATCACATGGTGCGCGTTGCCGTGGCAATGTGACATCACATGGTGTCAACATTATTTTATTGGTGGAGTCTGTAAGTAAAAAAACATTAATGATGTACTGTAATTAAAAACATACAGGTATATTTATAATAAAGCAGCAATTTATTTTTATTGGTGGGTGCAGTACGCAGTAAGTAAAAAAAACATTAATGGTGTCCAATACAGTTAAAACATTGACAGTATGAATACAACCTACAACAATCAAATTATTTTTTTGGTGTATTACGTGTAAGTAAAAAAACATTAATGGTGTTACTGTAATTAAGTCGTGATGGTTGTGGAAAGTGAGCGACCCAGTCGGAAAACAACATGTGAATAAAAAACATATAAAAACAATAATTGTGCAGTATTGTGATTCAATAATGAATTAATTTGCGTGAATCTGGCTCTGGGGAGAACCTACTTACAGCAACATACAGGGTAAATTCGCTTTCTCTGACTCTGTCAGATAGTGATATGGTACTGAGGTTTCTTTAGGTAGGGCTTTTATCCCCTCTTGATCTTCCCTTATGAGGGTTACTTCAGGAATGGTGGAGCTCGATTTCCCATGGAATATCTGCTGCACTACACCAGTGGTGATCAATTCCAGTCCTCAAGCTGGTGTAGTGCAGCAGATATTCCATGGGAAATCGAGCTCCACCATTCCTGAAGTAACCCTCATAAGGGAAGATCAAGAGGGGATAAACCCTACCCGAAAGAAACCCTCAGTACCATATCACTATCTGACAGAGTCAGAGAAAAGCGAATTTACACCTGTATGTTGCTGTAAGTAGGTTCTCCCCAGAGCCAAGATTCACGCAAATTAATTCATTATGAATCAACATACTGCACAATTATTGTTTTTTATAGTTTTTATCACATGTTGTTTTCCTGACTGGGGTCGCTCACTTTCCAACCAACACGACTGTACTTGTGGGAATCCGAGCATATTCCCTGGGAGGTTTGAGAAGTATCCTGGTCGGTAACATCACTTAATTTACTGTATTGTATCACACTTTATGATTTATTAGAAAGCTGTGGCGCCTAGGCAAGTCATTTAGTGTCGTATAAAAACACTACGTATATTTAAAAAAAAAATTAGAATACAATTTAAAAAACAATGAACAAGTCAGAAATGAATCAACATTTTAACAGACGACCAATCACGAAGAGAATTTGATCCCCGCAGAATACTTCCAGGCCATGCCTTGTATGCCAAGATGCCATTAATGAGTCTCGCACGATTTTCATAAAGGATCGTAATTGAAAAATAGCGCCGCAATTCCTCCACAATAGTCTTTGTTAAATTTTCGGGAAGAGCCTTTTTCTCGGATTCCTCGTAGTTTACATTGTGGGCCCTCCTAAGTACAACGGGTATGGCACGTGGTGCTTGAAAATAAAAGGCATGCCTCTGGGGTATACGGCACTTGCAAACCTATACTTCCCTGAGTGGCTGGGGCAGCTCGCACACGGATGATGCGGGCACCGCTCAATGCAATCGTATGTGGGTTGGATGCCTGGAGTGTTCTTCTGGGAGCGGGTGTGGCTGAGGAGGTGTGGCGAGGGTAGGTTGTTTGGGAGGATGCTTTCCTCCTGTCTTGGTCTCCTTGTCAGTGTTGCCTCCTGGCGTGGTCTTGATGGGGTTGTCATGTCATCCTCGTCAACGGCATACATGAACCACATATTCTTCTGATGGTGGGGTGCTTTGGTGTTGGAAGTTGAAAGGTCCCATTCATCCATCCATGCCACCCTCCTGCTTCCGGCATCCGAGATACAGGGGCATGAACTCCGACAAATTATGTACCCCGCTATGTCAGTCTCT